>JASDQU010200563.1:0-19201 GCA_032191745.1 Picea mariana
ATAAGAAGTCGGCCCCAGAGTATATTAAAGAGGCCCCAGAATATATAAAGGTGGTTATAACCACCCAGAAGAAGAAGTCGGCCCTGCCAATGAAGAGACACTTCCACACGTGCCAGAATTGTATAAATAAGAGAGGCCAGCGCCTCATTTGAACACACTCAGCTCACTCATCTAGTGCACAAGTTTTGAAGGAAGCTGCAGTTGTCGGTTGCCAGAAGAAGGAAGAGAGAGAGGCGTGTTGCTCAGTGTTGGATATTCTCTATTGTCTGGTTCATTATCTTGGCATTGTATTGGCTATCTATATTAAGGAAGTTTTGTTGGGTTTTCTTCCCCTTGAGGGTTTCCCAGGATAAATGCTTGTGTACTCTTGTGATTGTGTTTCTCTCAGTGATCCTGTCTATGCTATTGTTATCTAGTAAATTGAAAGTAACCTAATAATAGCAGAAACTTTAACATTCATGAGGAGATGACTTGTTCGGACCTTCATGAGGGCTTTGGAGCCTAAGGATGGATGCAGAGACCCCAAGTAATGCATGTCCCACGTGTTGATGTTTTGGTAGTTGCGGGAGGTATTTTCCTCCTCGACAACCTTTCTTAGAAGAGAAGAAGATTCTAGAAGTCAAAGGAAGACCACTGAACAGTGGAAGAACACCCCAAAAGAGAAGTCAGCCCACGGAAAAAGAATAAAGCGGAATTAGAACCTCCAAGAAGAGAATTCGACCCACAGGAAAAAGATAAAGGGGAAATAGAATTTTCGAGAGAAGAAGTCGGCCCCAACTAAAGTGACTTGAAGACTATATATAGGGAGACGTCTTGCTCATTTGGACACTCTCACTCATCTCTCACTCAAGAAGAAGGCGCAAGTCTGAGGCAAGGAAGGAAGACACAGCACTGCAACAACTGGAGTTCTTGGTTATTCTTGGTGGTGATTTCTCTTGTGCGCTCTCTTTGGGAAGAGGTGTTGTTAAATTAACGAGCTTGAGTCAATATGCGGATTATTTCTATAGTTTCTTCAACGTTTTAAACAATACTTGATTTATCAACCAGCAAATGAATACTCGAAATGATGAACAGAAGTAGAAGAGGAACTCAAAATAGAATCTCACACATGCACAAGAATTTACCCTGGAGAAACCCAAAAAGGGGAGAAAACTCCAGCAAACAATCTTCCTTTAATTCCAAATAATATGTATGATCAAGTACAATAATCCACCATGAAAATACCTAACTGTGTGACACAAAAACCAGCACTCTTTACTGTCTTTTTCTGCTGATAAAAACCAGCACACTTTTCTGTCTTTTACTGCTGATAAAAACAGCAATACTCACTGTCTCTTACTGTTGATAAACACAGCAATACTTGTTGCCTTTTACTGCTGATATATACAGCAATACTCGTTGTCTCTTACTGTTGATATACACAGCAATACTCGTTGCCTCTTACTGCTGATATATACAGCAATACTCGTCGTCTCTTACTGCTGATATACACATCAATACTTGTTGCCTCTTACTGTTGATATATACAGCAATACACGTTGTCTCTTACTGTTGATATACACAGCAATACTTGCAGCCTCTTACTTCAGCGCTGCCCTTTCTCACTGTGTAGACAATAAACAACAACACTAGACACCTTCGTTGCCCTATCTCCTTTACTCTTGCGCTGCATAACCTGTGTGTTGAGAAGAGAGGGTCGAGCTTTGTATATAAAGGTGCAGGAAGGAGAGGAGAGTGGAATTTAATTAGAAAGAGGTTGCATGTCTTTACAACTCAACTCGAATTAGAAACTTGACTTGAGACTAGACTTTGCATGCATTGCATGCCACCTCAACATGCAACTAGACATGCATGCATGCAACTCGACATGCAACATGCAACTTGACATGCATGCAACTCGACATGCAACATGCAACTTGACATGCATGCAACTCGACATGCAACATGCAACATGACTTGTCAACTTGACTTTGACCACTCGAACTAGACATACAACTTGTCTTTTACAACTTGAGTTTGACAACTAAGACTAAACATGCAATTCGACTTTTACAACTGAATTAAGCAACTCGAACTTCTTTTCATGGTGGATAATGTTACACGTGCCAATGCACTAGATCAATACATTTACATTATTTGCATAAGGAAGATTGTTTGTTTCTAGCTCATAGGAATTGTACATTCAACCTAACTTTTGCTAGATGCCTTGACTTTTGCTCATGGCTCACAAGGCTTGACTAGACTCACAGAGGTTGTACGTTCCCCCTTACTTTTGCACTAGTTTGTCTATGCTCACAGAGGTTGTACGTTCCCCCTGACTTTTGCACTACATTGTCTATGCTCACAGAGGTTGTACGTTCCCACTAACTTTTGCATTAGACTTACATCTTGACTTTTGTCTTAGACTTACAAGACTTCTTCTTTTGCCTTGACTAGACTCACAAGATCGCATAGCATCTCGTTCGTCCTGACTTTTGGTTTGACTCACAGAGGTTGTACGTTCCCCCTGGCTTTTGTCAATACCTCACAAGACTGGTTGATTCTCCAAATCTCCCTGGCTAGCCTCAGGGTGGCCCACATGGCCTCTTGTGACTTATGGACCCTTGGAAAGTGTATATGTTTGTCTTTGCAGGACCTTGCCCAATGAACAGGTATTCATGAGGAGATGACTTGTTCGGACCTTCATGAGAGCTTTGGAGCCTAAGGATGGATGTAGAGACCCCAAGTAATGCATGTCCCACATGTTGATGTTCTGGTAGCTACGGGAGGTATTTTCCTCCTAGACAACCTTTCTTAGAAGAGAAGAAGATTCCAGAAGTCAAAGGAAGACCATTGAACAGTAGAAAAACACCCCGAAAGAGAAGTCGGCCCACAGGAAAAGAATAAAGCGGAATTAGAACCTCCAGGAAGAGAAGTCGACCCATAGGAAAAAGATAAAGGGGAAATAGAATTTTCAAGAGAAGAAGTTGGCCCCAACTAAAGTGACTTGAAGACTATATATAAGGAGACGTCTTGCTCATTTGGACACTCTCACTCATCTCTCACTCAAGAAGAAGGAGCAAGTCTGAGGCAAGGAAGGAAGACACAACACTGCAACAACTGGAGTTCTTGGTTATTCTTGGTGGTGATTTCTCTTGTGCGCTCTCTTTGGGAAGAGGTGCGCTATCTTGTATGGTGTTGTTGCTGCAGCTATTTGGTGAGCTAGCCTTATATTAGGGTTTCTTCATTATCTGTTGCTCTTGAGAGCTTGTTCATGGTTGGATTATATTATTGGACGGAATCAATCTAAGAAAGGTCAGTTGGGTTTTTCCCAGGATAACTCTTTGTGTCTTCTTGTACTTGTTTATGCTGCTCATATTTTTCAGTTCATTGTATATGATTGTTAATTTAAAAGAAGATCTAAGTACACTGGTAATCCTAATGCTCTGAAAATTAAGAAAATCTAACACCACGGGTGTCAAGTCCTCACAATCCTCGTGACGTCATAGAAGGGCGAGTTCCCTTTGATCTTCACATCCAAATTTATGGTTTCTCTCCTTATATCACCTCCGCGCATTCCCTGCTCGTGCAAGGTGGGATATATAGGACATAGTACATTCCAATTAAGATGGAAGGGCAGCCGAATGCAGTGGATTCAGAATTAGTTGCAGGGTCCAGAGTCCGGACAACCTCCACGTTCGCGAGAAATCATGCCACAGAGTTGGGGTCCTGGTTCGCATGCGGGCACAATAATCCTATTTTGGGAAGACATTTGATTCATGGATACGGTGGTACCGGTTCTCTACGGATTATTATGCATGCGGCAGCAAAATCTTATGGCATAAGAAAGTACTGAGAACTCTCTTCTTGGGAAATTCCAGAGATAAAGCAAAAAATATATCACAAGGGAGGTGGCTCCATATTTCACAGGTTCCCTGAAATGACGATGCCTTGGTAGGCGACAAAATCTTTTCAGCTCCATTCCCAGAAGGCAGTTGGGGGAATTTTTTGCTTGGGTTATGATCCGGATTATTTTCAGAATGAAATGAAAGTAGAGATATTACAATGAAATACACAACTATTGCCAGAAACAGAGAAATACATCAATACATGATTTCTATTAATGAAATAAATGTACAGAGACTGTAAAAATACAGAGTGTAAGACTCACAAGAATGGTGGCAGCTTTATCTCTGAGAAGAGATGTGATGGCTACGTTCATTCGCAAGAAGATGAGTACAATGAGGCTCTGAAGGCCTTTTTATGATAAACATGAAAGCCAAAACCCTAGAGATCCAAAAACCTAACCCTGGGAGATGAAGCACCAAAAGTCATGTGGGCCCCGTTGGGGTAAGTTAGTACATTAACTTCTCGGGGTCATAACTTTTGCATACGATCTCCGTTTTAGGCGTGTGATAACCCATTGAAAAGCTCTTTTCGAGAACTATGCATTATGTCGTCAAACTCTGACTCTATCTTCAATTTGACTATGGCAAACCAAGAAAACATTGTTTAGGGCCTCAAAACGGCCCTGGAAGTACAGAAAGATGTACTGACATGAAAACTTCCCAAATAAGCCAGTTGGAATAGGTGAGCGGCCACCATTATCCACCTGGATGTTGTGTAGGACTTTAGGACAGCCCCGGAAGTGCAGAACCCACAATTACAAAGAAATGTCCCCATTACAGAGAAACGTGTTGAACTGAACTGTCAAGATGAACCAGTTGGAATTTGGAACAGGTGGGTGGCCACCAATATCCACCTGGATCAGGTTCAACAGAGCTTATAAACTCCAGATAGTTGGGCCTAGTGCTACACAAGAAGAGGTGGGTCTGAAGTCTCAAATTCAATCAATATTCAAGCTTTCAAGACCTTTTATCTCTCTGAAAACTCAAGGAGGCGCAACATATTATCATAGCCACCTGACTCTGAAAGCCAACTCTGTTGCAATGTCTCGACGTAGTTCCACCATTCAAGATCTGGCCTCCTCGTAAGATGATGTGGAACAGGAAGTGCAGCAACTTCAAATAGATTACCACAATCTTATTTAGCAATGTGAAGCCATGCGCCAACAACATGACAAATTGGACGCCATTAGAAGTCAAGTGGAACAATTGCAGCTCCAGAGGGTGTCGTCTCCCCCAGCCCTTATAGAATCTCCATCCAGCAGTGGTTCTTCCCCAGCAGTAGAACAATCTAGATTTGACCTAAACCAGCCAATGCAAGAGGAGGAAATGGAGATGAACAACCCAGTCAAACCAACCAATCAGGTAGTTAATGTATTACAGGATTATATGTATTCTAGGTATCTTTTATCGTAGTTATACATAAAAAAAATTGGATTGTACTTAATTTTGGTAAAGGCCAAGTAGACATAAGAAAAGATAGGCTAGTAGCAGGACTGTTATGGATGATGGATATCAAGTTGAAACTTTATGTTTATTTTGTACTTCTCAGCGTGCTTCGACCGCACATTTTTTATTAATATAATCTCTCTCGGTTCTTGTCAAAAAAAACAATAATTTGAAATAGGAAATATTATTTTGTGAGGTTTTTGATGGTAACCATCTTCTAACTATAAACCTTGCAACTTTTGCACACCCAAGAATGTATTGCAATCTCGAGCAATATGTCCAGGGGAATTCCATATAAAAATGTGATTCCCTGTGTTGCAACTACAAGCATTAAAGTATATTTATGACCTAAGAGCAATGGAAACTTCTAATTCAGCACTTTGAGGATAGACTTTCTAGCTTTCTTGGGTACCATTTGATCCACATGCAACATGCACATGAAGTTGTGGCTGATCCCGGACCACCGTTATTGGGCTGGAAATTTCACCAACAAGAGTGATAATGAGAAAGACTTCCAATAGAGCTACTACCATAAGTTAGTGTTTGCACTAATCAATTATTCATAAAAATTATCATTACTCTTTTCTTTCTTTTGCATTTCATCAATTTGAATTATTCGAATATATTAATGTTTTATTTAATCAAGCTAGTGTGTATGCAATGCTAAGTTTTAATGGTTAGCTCAAACAGTTGAATTATCTGCTCAAGGAATGTTGTTTACAGGGAGGCTACAGGTCACAAATTCAAATCTGGTTGAGTCTCTTGAGATAGTCAGTTGCTATTGTGGTTGGCGGTTGAATTGCCCTCCATTCAGATATTCTGGGAAAAATGGGGGATCCTAATGAATTATTTCTTGGAAAAATCTCAAAGGGCTAGCTCAACTTGTTGTTGCCAATGTTACTAGGCATTTGGCTATTTTTGTGTCAATAGGTGTCTGATTCAAATCCCCTTACGTGAAACGCACTAGTCTACAACAACAAGTTTACTAGGAATGCCATCCACAAGTGTGGGGAACCATCCCTTAGAGTTACCATCAATACTTGTATATATGTTGCAACTTCCAAATTAATTTATATTTTTCAAGTGAGGACACTTCATAAGTCCAACTTGTGCGTTCAGTTATTGGCAACTTCCAGCAGTTCTCATGAGCAATGATGTTATTGATGTTGATCAATTCTTAGCATTTCACTTTTCTTTTCTACCTTGCTAACTACCTTCACGAACTTACGATAATATAACTTGCAAAGGCAAAAATCGTGAGGTCTACGCCATTTTACCACCGACAGTTTTAAGGCAGTAGCCCTTGCAATGGCGCGAAACTTTGAAAATAATACATAAAACTTGATAGAAATAACATAAAACAATGTTTGCAGCGGCAAGAGTATTTTGTGAGTTTTAGTAAAAGAGCTAATCTTTCTCAGACGTAGGAGAAGAGAAGAGGTTAACGGCGCAAGACCGAGAGGTATTTGAAATATTTGAAAAGAGTGAAAGTTTGACCTTACCGACACCAGTTGGTCATTTCAGGAGGGGTAGTGATGAGTCAACCCGCATTCACAGATAGTAGCCAGTTACGACTGTAATCGCTAGGGAATGACAACTAAGTTATGATAAGCTTTGTCACCAGGCAAATAAACAAAATATTTTGTGAATGTGAAAGTTAAATAAATCTACTCCAATTGGCAAGTGCAGTTGTGTAGCAGGAAAAGAAGTTCTTGAAATGTTTGAAGAAAAAGAAAATGAAGAATAAAATATTTTGTGAATGTGAAAGTTAAATAAATCTACTCCAATTGGCAAGTGCAGTTGTGTAGCAGGAAAAGAAGTTCTTGAAATGTTTGAAGAAAAAGAAAATGAAGAATATACCAGAATGGCATCAATGTCATCCTCCTGCGAAATCTTCTTCTCTTCTCTGCGACCCCTCTTATCTTCGGCTTTGGCCGTCTTTCGTTCGGTTTTCTGTTTTCCCATTCCGGGCTTCTTCTGTTTTTTGCCCATTATATTCTCTCCTTCCGTCGCCCTGGAAATGTATTGACTCTGGAATTAAAAACCTCTGCAAAGCTTTCCTTTTACATAGCCGCCCCTTTGCCTCATAGAAATATGCCTGCCGCCTCCTTGCTTCGTAAATTGATCTACATCTTTTTATCATCTCAAGTCTTGCTTTGTTTCCCTAGCCTAAAGATCTCTTTAAGCGGGTTGTGTTTGCCTTAATCTTGATATCATCTTATTATTAAGATATTAGGTATATAATTAATTGTTTCCTCTTAAGAGGTAACATGTTCAAATTCAGAGGGGGGTAGGGTATGTATATTTTCGTAGACTTTATCAGTCAAATCGTTGGGCGGAGGGGGGTCCCTTGTCCCACAAACAAGGGGGTCTCATACACCAATTTGGTGCGCTTGGCCGTGACCTTAAAAATAGATTATTATTATTATATTATTATGAGGAAGGTTAAACATTTTATGATTTGGATTTTTTTTGTTTGTCATAATCTTTATCAAAATTGTAATTTTGTTTAAATGAAATTGGTATTATTAATGTAAAAATAGTTTAGTGCCCAAAACCCAATTGTCTAATGTTGACATCTTATATTTTAAATTACATGAATCCAAAATAATTCTTACATTTCAAGTAAAAAATATAATTTTCCTTTGCCATTATTTAAAGCAACTAGAAAAATCACCAATTTTTCTAAACCAATTAATAGCACTTTTAAATACAACACATATATAAAATTAATTGTTACATGAGTTAGTATTTGGTATCACTACCACCAATTTATTTCATTGTGCAATATTCTTTCATATGAGCCTACAAATTATGTTCTCTATGTTACAATATTATCAATATATTTTGTCATTTTTAACATGTTTTATCAATTTGGATAATATTGTTAGGAGTGCAAAATACTATTCTAAGTATACACATACACATTTTCACTTCATTACACATTTTTCCAAGGTGAGGGTATGCATGTGGTCTGAATTGGATCATCACCCAAAATACTTTGTATATTTGTAATTGTTCTTTTTTTTTCATTTTTTGACAAAGTTGGAAGCGGAAATGAACCATTGTGATGGTTGGTCTTCCAAAGGCAACCCATTGAAAATGAAGGTTGTGGTGAAGAATGAAAAAACACAGTAGGCAAGGAGAACTTGGGAAGTTTGTAGAGATGAGAGTTCAAAGAGTCCAGCATGCTTGAAGATCGGTAGACGAAGGAGTCAAGGAATCTGTCCACAATGAGCGAAGGCATCTCTGGGCCATGGCCATCTGCATTTTTTTTCGTGAGTAACAATGCATGAGATTTATGGGCATGCATAGATCACCCATTATAATGAAATTCTCAAGCAAAATAAATCTTTGGTGTTTATACTGTGTCAGTGTAATGTGCTCCATGGAGGTATATTGTGGTTCTGGTTTGAGTTTTGTTGCTTGAAATTTATGTTCTAGTTAGTAGATGCAAGCTTCATTAGCTCAATCCTCTCTGAGTTGTGTTTTTTCTTGTTGACTGAGCTTCCACACACCCACAAATTGCATTTTCTTCTCTCGACGTTTGATTTTATTGTTGGGCAATTTTACTTCTGTTTGGGCGAATTTATACCTCTCTAGGCATTTTATCCTTTTCTTGGGCGAATTTAGAGACCCCTGAGCAAATTTACCTAGCCTTGGGTGTTTCATTTACTACTTGGGCAAATTTAGAGACCCCCAGACATTTTTCTCTTATGGTGAGTGCCCAAACTCGCCCTTACTTGTTTTTCTCTAATATTGAGTGCCTAAACTCACCCTTGGTCATTTATATTTGATGTCAACTGCCTAAACTCACCCCTGGTTGTTTTTATTTAATGTTGAGCTCCTAAAATCGCCCCTGGTCGTTTTTATCTCATGTCAAGTGCCTAAAATCGCCTAGGCATTTTTCTCCATTGTTGAAGTACTAAATTTGTCAATAAAACATTTCCTTCATTATTGGTTGACTTAATTCGCCCCCTGGAAGTTTTTTCTCCACTGTTGGATGATTGAATCCATCCACTGAGCATCTTCCTTCATTGTAGGTCTTGGACACAGAGATCACAGTGAAATGAGTGTTGGACCTAAACCTTCCCTTAAACACAATTTCAAAACTTAATTGGAATTGGTATTACATCCATAAGCAATGCAAACCGAGCAGTAAACGAACCAAAGAGCAGAAAACAAAATATAAATTCCACAAAGAATCCACGTTGATGAAACGGACATGCCATAGGCCCACCGTTTATGGATTAGATGGTATGAGAGCAAGTTCGTCAAGGACCTTGAAGAAGTTGCCATGGGAAAAGCCTTGAATAGGGGTAAGCTAGAAGACTTGAGAGACTTCAACAAGCAGATCCAAGAAGAAAGACAGTAATGGAGGCAGAGAGAAAATGAGATGCAAAAAGAGCTTGCCAAGCACCAGGACTCCTTCACCGCCATGAGGGCATAATTAGACAGGAGTAGATTGCAGCTCTTGCAGTTGGGGGAGAAATTCATTGAAATAAATAATTTGCACTGGGGTCATTGCTCACCTATACCGAGATTTGGAAATGAAGGAAGAGACCTTGAAGAAGCTAGAAGCAGTTGTCAAATAGACCAAGCAAGCCCCTTTCATTGCCACTGCCAAAGCTAGTACCATGATGGAGGAAATCTTGGTAAACTCACCTTCTACGACCCTTTCTCAAGAAACCTGTGGTGACTTTAAGAAGCACACTGGAGGCATTGGTTCCAAGCTCATGAGGCAAATGGGCTATGTTGGCCAAGGGTTGGGAAAGGAAGGTTAAGGGATTTTGATTCCCAATGTAGCTCAACAGAGGCCCAAGCATGAAGGCCTGAGATTCAGTGGATGAGAAGACCTAGGATTCAGTGGAAAAGAAGCCAACACAAATGCATCTCAAACCACTTTCGTCAAGGCAAGAGGAACCGAAAAAGAATCCATGTGCAACAAGCCACTCAAATCTTACTTGTAGAATCTTGGAAGAGGGAAACAAAGAGATGATTTCTCTATCCATATTTGCTCCAACTCTTTGGGGACCAAGCAACCAAGCTAGCAAGCATCATCACAAACTGAAGAGGTATGGCATAGTCTGTTTCTGTTGCAAGAAAAGCGGTCATAAGGCTAGTGATTATTGGCACAAGCAGCCCATCTAGGAACTATTGTCAGTACTGCAGATTGACTGGACATTAAGAGGCCAAATGTTGGAGGCTTCACCCGTAACTCCATCCCAAGAACCAAACAACCAAGAAGAAAGCTCAGAGAGTCGAGGGGGAAGAGGAGTTGTTTGCACTTACATCACAAGGAGAAGTGGTTGTCTAGTGACCTATTGTAGCAGCAAATGTCATTTATATTCATGAGATGGACAACAGGGTTATGCCAATGGCATCCCCTATTCAGCTCTTATCTTCCATCCTACAATGGAGGCACCCTTTTGTGGACATTTTCCAAAGTCTACTTCTTGATCGGAGAAGAAGATTAAAAGGAGTTGAAGCTTTTGGGGACCAAAAGCCTACAAATGGGGAGGTGTCATCTTAATTGGATCCTCACCCAAAATACTTTGTAAATTTGTAATTGGTTTTTTTATTTTATTTTGTCTTTTTTGACAAAGTTGGAAGAGGAAGTGAGCCATTGTGATGGTTGGCATTCCAAAGATAGCCCATTAAAAATGAAGGTTGTGGTGAAAAATGAATAAACACGAGAGGCAAGGAAAACTTGGGAAGTTTGCAGAGATGAGAGCTCGAAGAGTGCATCCTGCTTGAAGATCAATGGGCGAAGGAGTCAAGGAGCTTGTGCATGATGAGCGGAGGCATCTGCCCTGGCCATATGCATTTATTTTCGTTAGTAACAATGCATGAGATTTATGGGCATGCATAGCTCACCAATTGTAATGAAATTCCCAAGAAAAATAAATCTATGTTGTTTATATTGTGTGGGTGTAATTAGCTCTATGGAGGTATATTGTGGTTATGGTTTGAGTTTTATTGCTTGAAATTTATGTTTTGGTTAGTAGATGCAAGCTTCATTAACTCAATCCTCTCTTAGTTGTGTTTTTTCTTGTTGACTGAGTTTCCACTCACCCACAAATTGTATTTCCCTCTTTGGGCATTTTTTTTATTATTGGGTGATTTTATTTCTGCCTAGGCAAATTTATACCTCTCTAGGCATTTTATCCTTTGCTTAGGTGAATTTAGAGACCCTTGGGTGTTTCATTTATTGCTTGGGCTAATTTAGAGACCCCTAAATGTTTTTCTCTTATGGCAAGTGCCTAAACTCACCCCTGGTCATTTTTCTCTAATGTCGAGTGCATAAACTCGCCCTTGGTTATTTTTATTTGATGTCGAGTGCCTAAACTCACCCATGGTCATTTTTATTTGATGTCGAGATCCTAAACTCGCCCTTGGTCGTTTTTATCTCAGGTCGAGTGCCTAAAATTGCCCAAGGCATTTTTTTCCATTGTTGAGCTACTAAATTCATAAATAAAACATTTTCTTCACCGTTGGTTGACGTAATTCACCTCCGGGGAGTTTCTTCTCCACTATTGGATGACTAAATCCATCCACTGAGCATCTTCCTTCATTGTGGGTCTTGGACACAGAGATCACTATGTAATGAGTGTTGGGCCTGAACCTTCCTTTAAGCACAATTTCATAACTTAGTTGGAATCGGTATGGCAACCACAAGCAATGCAAATCGAGCAGTAAACAAACCAAAGAGCATAGAACAAAATACAAATTCCATGAAAAATCTGCATTGATGAAACATATAAGCCATAGGCCCACCGTTTACGGATCAGTATGCACATGAAGCATTCAATTCAAAATTTGTGTTAACAAGATCGATCATGACATTTTCTACCATTTTTGTATAAATATTTTAGAAATCAAAGAGCCAGTTGAATTATCAATCAAAGTTAATTAGTATGTTTAAAGGTGTTATGCAAACATCATGTTAACTTTGGAGCTATTGATTTGGTTACGGGATTGATTGCTTACATGGACATTCAACATGACAAATTGATTATGTTATTCCACATGACAATTTGAAGATGGACATGAGATGCAAAAGTTAATTTCATGAGTTGAATAAAAGTATGTGGTTCTCTAACAACACTTCAATATCATGGAAAGTGCTCATTAAGAGTATTATTTACTTGGAATTAACAATGGTATTCAATATAATGGAAAGCCCCCATTAAGGGTGTTACTAACTTGGAATTAACAATGTTATTAATCGTTCCCAAAATGGTATAAAAACACAAATGCAATTGGGTTAGAGAATCGTCAAATGTCATATGCATACAAATATATGTTGAATTACTGAGAAGGGGGGGTGAATCAGTAATAAATCAATTTAATCCTTTTTAACCATATAATCCAAGTGTTATATCAATGTAGCATTATCATCCAATAACTGCAGAGTAAATAAGCAATGAACAAATGAACAATCATACACATACACAGTACACCAATGTTTTGCGTGGAAACCCAAAGCGAGAGAAAACTAAGGAATGTTTTTTCTTATATGTCTTGAAGAATTACATTCATTGGAAGCACCAACTTCCTTTGTTTCCAACTGCAACTGAAAGGAGGCTCCAACCCCCTAGTTTCTCAGGCTACAACCTGAGGGAATCTCCAACCCCCTAGTTTCTCAGGTTGCAACCTGAGGGAATCTCCAACTCCCCAATTCTTTGGCTACAACCAGAAGGAGGCTATGACCCCCTATGTTCTCTGGCTACAACTGGAAGGTGGCTACAACCACCTGTCCTTGCCCCGTCCAACCGCCCTGACGTATAAGTAGAATGATGGAACCACTGTCACACTACCACTGTGAGATATACTACTGTAAACCTGTACCAATCAACCTGTAATCAACCTGTTCCATAAACAAGTGCATCAACCATGCACCAACCTGTACAAAACCTGTACCATGAACAAGTGCATCAACCATGCACCAAACCTGTACAAAACTTGTACCATGAACTAGTGCATCAACCATGCACTAAACATGTACAAATAACCTATCACAACAACCTGTCCAATCAATCCTATCAACCAAATCAGATCTACTCACCAAGATTAATCATCAAGACAACTCTCAAAGATGTGCATCAACCAAGCATAACACAACAACTCATAATCATCACCAAGATCAATATGTTCTTATAATAATATACTGATACAAGTATGCTACATAATCCATAAACCACATGTCAACAATACTACCAACAAGTTCCTCCAACCATGTACCAATCATGTATCAACTACTCATCAACTATGATTCATCAAGATGTACCAACATCATCAACTATGATTCATCAATATGTACCAACATCATCAACTATACACCTCATGTATGTGTCAACTTATCAACTACTTGTCTCAACCATGTACCCAATACGTTCCTCAACCAAAAGCCCTCATCAATTTCATCATCCAAATATGCTTTGTAACTCTGTAATAGACCTGTTGTATATGATCACATACCTGCAAACCTTCCTTAACTTTAACAACAAGAGACTAGCATTTTCATCAAACTTTACTTTAGTCTCACATGACTAGTTTTGGATTAGTCAACAACCCTAACTTGAAATAATGATAACTATGTACCTGTAATGAATAAAGATATGAAAATAGTACACAATGTTCTTCAATGTGTTTTATAAAATTTCTCCATGTGTCACTACTTGGAACCTCTCAGAAAAAGAGTTATAGCAAAAATGGCATACCTTTTTGAATTATGGCTTATTCTAGAGAGAAATTTTAGAGCTTGCCCCGCACGAAATATTTGTTGTATGGATCTAAAAATTTTACACAGAATACTACAGATTGTACTCTAACCAACACTTTTAGTCTTACTTAATTTCGATCTGTTATGAAGAATTTATGACGTTTTTACCCAAAACACTTGTTTTAGACTAGTTTCAGAACTAGCCACAAACCCTATTTTCCACAGAGTGTAACTCCAAAACTACATTGACCCACAAGATGAAATTCTTACCACAGCTACTTGAATATGTTTTCTCAAGGGCCTATCAATTTCATGGTCTGAATCATTCTAGAAAAAACGTTATTGCGGAAATGGTGAGATGACTTATAAATAACATGCCTTAGAAAGCATCATCAAAAGAATTTATCCTCCCTTGAATTTCGGCCTTCTTTACTTCACCTTCTCTCTGAAATTCGGCTTAGATATCCTTTGGTTACCTCAGTCACCTTTAGATATTCAATATGTTCAAGTGTGATTTAAAATGAAAGATTCTTGCCTCTTATTTATACTTTCATGTAGCTTCCTCGAGGGGTTTCCTTTTAACCATCTTAACCCACTTTCCTTATTTTAGGGTTAACCAACTTCTAACCACTTGTCCAATTAGTAATTTATCCATTAACTTTATTATTTAAATAATTTATTTTGTATCCTCTTTGACTTATAGTACATCATCACTTCACTTTACCTCAAGGAGTTACCTTCTAACCATCTTAAACCACTTTCCTTATTTTAGGGATAACCCACTTCTAATCACTTGTCAACTTAGTAATTTCGTCATTAACTTTATTATTTAAATAATTTCTTGCGTATTCACTTTGAATTATAGTACGCTCATCACTTCACGTTATCATTAACCTTCTAAAAATCTCTTAAACCACTTTGACTACTTTGACCTTTTGGGGCTTCTAGATGACTCATGAGGGTTCTCCAACTTCACATGGCCATAACTCTCTAACCGTGAGGAGTTATGTGATGTTCCAGATACCACTGGAAATAGCATGACATTTACTATCCATGTAGAATAGTATTACCTACAAATATATCAAAACTCATACCGTTATACATCAAACAAACTTGGGTCCATTACCCAAACCTAGGTTCTCCAACTTCAGATGGCCATAACTCTCTAACCGTGAGGAGTTATGTGACGTTCCACATACCACCGGAAATGACATGACATGTACTACCCATATAGAATATTATTACCTTCAAATATATTAAAACGCATACCATTATACATCAAACAAACTTGGGTCCATTACCCAAACCTTTGTGCTACCAAACTTTCTCCAAGGGTTGACATCAATATACAATATCACTCTCCAATGGTTGACATCAATGACAAACAACAATCCATACCAACTATCCATCAACCTAAGCCAATTGTCTGACAATCTCCCCCTTTAACATTGATGACAACACTTAGTCATGATAACATTCATGCTTATACTTCTCATCAATGTTTCTATCTCTCCCCCTTTGACATCAATGGCAAAGGGTATCTCCCTTTGGGGCTTCTCCCCCTGATTGAACTCTCCTTGGGGTTGCTCCCCCTATCTACATGTCTTTGATTTTTCTTTGTGTTTATAAGTCTCAGATTACTCTCTCTCCCTTCATATGAATAATATCTCCCCCTTTGACAAAGGGTATCACTCTGAATTCATATCTCTCATTCTTCCCTTGTGACAATCGCTCCACTTGGAAACATGCCTCTATGCTCTCTCTCCAAGTATTTACCTTTGCATCTGATAAATCTCCCCCCCTTTGTCATATTTATGGTGCTTCCTCGTGTACATCTAAGACATATAATATAAGCATTCAAAAGCATTCATTTTGGAGTAGAAATTACTCATAGTCTCTGGCGAAGATACTCAAGGGATTCCCGTGGAAGCAGTTTTGTAAATATGTATGCCACTTGTTCTTTTGTTCCCACATATTCAACTCTGATGTTCTTCTCTACAACCTATTCCCGTAGAAAGTGATACTTGATTGGAATGTGCTTCGTCTGTTACACCTCAAAATTACTCACTTCGATAGTGTCGCAAGTGTTGTCATTACAAGTGTTGTAAGTGTCGCATCTTGTCCGCAAGTGTCAGAAAAAGCACACTGTCATACAGTCTATGTCCTGCCTATAACGACATCAGAAGGACACTTGAAACACCTCAAACAACTGATTTGGAAGAAGAGGAATGGGTTAACAAAGTTTATAAACCTTTTGCCACTGGAAAATCCACTCAAAAGACATTTTTGGAGAGGAGTGCTCCCCTATACACTAACAGGAAGCGCTGGCGCTTGGTGCACCCTTTTAAGGGAATGCTATAGCGCTCTAGTGCCCCTTTTGGGAGAGCGCTGCCTTTTCTGAGCGAGTTTTGGCTTGTTGAGGAAAATCAGGAAGAGATCCCTTCAATCTCTGAAAGTAGCTGGATTCAAATCCTTGGTCAAGCCATGATCTTAGGGAAGATCCATAACTGAAGGAGGAGAATCCTCAACTTACCCCAAAGATATCTCAAGTGGTTGGGCCTCTCCAAGCCTATATAAGGAGGCCTTCTCATGGTGAAAAAAAGATGAAAGATTGGAGGTATGAAACCTATGATCTCATAGGAAACATACAATACAGGGAGAGAAAAGTATTGTGAAGCATCTAACTTATGATCTCACGAGGAAGATGTCATTTGGAACATCAACATTTCGTGTGTGGACTATTTAAGCAAGGGTTTGGACGAAGAGAGCTTGATGAAGCTGTTGCACTCACATCTATGGTTGTAAGTATTCTTCATCGTTGTTCTCATTAATATAACATGCTTGGCCTGTTTCTTTAAAATTTGTACTTGTTCCATATAAGTTTGTATGTAGTAGATGGATCTATGTTTTAGCTAATCTCAGTAGAGTAGGAAGTCTTTTGTACTTTTGTTTGTCTTGCGGGACCTACCAAGGAGCTCAAGATCGAAGCTCATCCTGGAACTTGCAGGGACAAACGACGTTCATAAGGTACATACCTTCTTCCTTCTCTTTCGTTCATCAACTTGATTAGATCTAAAAGGAAGTCAGTGTCCACGTTAAGCACTTTTCTGTCTTGGCCTTAAAGAGTTAGGGACCTCGAGAGAATCCACTTGTCCGCAGGGGGATTTCTCTTCAACAGAAATTGGCGACTCCACTGGGGAGGAACTCTGATTTTTGTTTCCTTTCCTAGATCTTGTCTTGGCCCTTTGCCCACTCATTTGATCTTCTCCATATTGAATTTTGTATTCTTAGAATGGTTTGATTGCCTCTTTATGACATTATGATCACCCTGATTGACTGAATTTTCTTGAATTTTTGAGTTTCTGGGAACTTTTCTGAGCTTTTGAAGCAGAGCGCTCCCCTGCCCTTGTTATCAGAGCGCCAACGCTCCCTGCTGATCTTAAACAGAGCGTTATAACACTCTGGTGCCCCTTACACCAGAGCGTTACCCCTTTTTTGTGAAAATCCTCTAGTTTTTCAATTTTTGGGGTTCAGTTGCTGCCTTTTACATTTGCTCAGAGTCTCATACTTTTATTCCATCTTGGTATTGGCCTTCAATACCTTGTCTTCTAAGGATTCATCATCTTTTGTTTGGATTTTTGATATTTATCCTTACTTTGCAATAACTCTTTGTCTTTGACGATTTAGAGTCAATTTGTCCTTTTCTTCTCATTTATCTGATTGTGTGGAAACTTTGTAAGGAGATTCAAAGATCTTTTGTATCATTTTCATTTGATCTTTGAGGCCATATTGTCTAAACCTTTCTTTCTTTTTGAGTTTTTGGTTTTCTTTCTCTTGTTTGATCGCAACAAGGGTGTGTTTTTGTTTATGTGGAGTTTGCTTCCGGTTGCTTCAATCTCACAGATCTTGCAGTCCGATTAGCATAGGAAGCTTTACATCTACTGGTTATCAATCACATATAAACATTTTAGCATTGTATTGGATTCCTTATTGAGGACTATTGCATGAGGCCATTTCATGTTGGTGTTTGAAAGTGAAAGGAAAATCCTTCTCCTTCCCTTAAAATAGACATTCATTGAAAGAAAAGGCTCCTTATCATTTCTTGTGCATGTTTTGGGAACTGAGTCACAATATCATCAGTCTTCACTCTCATACACCTTTGAGTAAACAACAACCACTAAAATCAACGCTAAACTAAAATTTATCAGACTTTTTACATTTTGTTAGGCAAACCTACATTAGCTTAAGGTGTAGGGCTTTGGAATAGGTTGAAAGGATAACTTTCCAAAGCTATCAAACAAACTTAGTATCTTGCAGTAGGGAGAGTGAAATCCAATTGTCGTATAGGATTTCGGGATCCCCTTCTCACACAGGGGTTACGCACGAGGTCGCACTCGGGAGAGCTACGGAGATTATCCCTCCGTGGTTTGATTGATTGTAGTAGTCAGATCATATTATGGGGGTCCCTTGAAGGTATACCCACAATGTTGAGTGGAAGCCTTTCAAGTTGATTTTGGGCTAGATACCATGCCCTTACATTCGGACTGGACTGTTGATTGTACCCGCCCAGGGGCTGACTGCGAGTTGGTGACCTTAGTAGCCACAATCTTAAGGGTCTTACACAAGGTGACGGTGAAGGAAAGTCTCACTATACCTGGAACAGACGTTGGTCAAACTCACTCGGGCTCCTTGGAGGGTAAATCCACAATTACTGTGTGGAAGCTTGCACCAAGGCGTAAGTCCGTTAAGCAGATCGCCAACGTAACTGATCCACCTGCTCTATCCCCGCCTCTTCCTATTTTGATCTCGCGATGTTGGATTTCATCACCAACTAGTGGTTTCATTCTGGGAAGGTTTTGTTTGATTGTTTGCTTCGCAGATTCATAGTGTATGTTGGTTGTGTTTCTTAGTAGACCTTAGGTCGAGTTAGTGTTAATGGCATCGAATCTCGAGAGTACCAATGGAGGAACCCCTTCTCCCGGGGAACCTTATACCTTTCCTTCGTTTGGAAACTTTGGTTCTCTATACATTGCCACACTGAGTCTTCCGGGACTAACCATCGGATTAGCGGTTTGGTTGTTCCTCACTCCGGTGATCTCGAATCTTCCCAATGTTTCAACTACACCTAATACTTTAGATGTCA
>JASDQU010200564.1:0-19209 GCA_032191745.1 Picea mariana
ATAAATGCCTCCAAATGAAATGGAAGATCCCTAGCTTTCCTTGGATGTGGATGTACAAACCAATTAGGTTAAAAATGCCCTCAAAATGATGAAACAAAACCCTCCAAAGGGGTGGCTCCTCCAAAACAACTCCATAATTTGTGTTTAAAATATTCAAGAGAATTTTTTATTCCTCTAGTGCATGGTATAAGCCTCAAATCATGGTGAAGCGGTCCCTCAAGGAAACAACAAGTCAACGTTTAGCCTCCAATGGTGGGAGAACCTCATGGATGAAGTGAAGTAACCCCCAAGAAGTGGAAAACCCCTATAGAAGTGTCCATAAGTCCTCCTATGAATTCTCCAAGGTAATATCATGTCCATATCTCAAGAAAGGAGCCTCCACCAAAAACATAAAGTGCTCCTCCAAGTCAAATCAAGTCCTAATATCACCCAACAATTGTCATAAAGTCCACATGTGTTGGTTGGCCCTCAAATCAATAAAATAATATCTCAAAAGTGATGAAAGAAGAGGTCAATCAAAGAGATTTAATGTGGAAAGTTAAGAAGAGGTCAATGCATGTAAAAGTATCCCAAAAGTGTTTTTTATCAGTGCCTTGGGAACTGTGGACTACCTAGTGGACTATGGACTACATTGGGAACTACAAAAATGCCCAAAAGTATAAATGCATGCAATGCCATATTCAAACCCTATGGGGATTCAAAAAAGGGACTATCACAATTCAAAAAATCTTCCATSAAATCCTTCGTCAATGTGCATGAAAACAAGTAGTTATCCTAGATTTCGAAAGCTAAAAAATACTAGGGCTAGTGAAAGAATTCACTAGGGTTACCCCTATCAAAATGAAGGGTAATACAAGCTCCAACACGGGGACATCTGCTCTTCTTGGGAGTTCATGAGAGCCTCAAAATATCATCATGTACACATGAGAATGGCTTCCTGATCAACTAACACAACATCAATAATAAAACCGCACCAAATGCTCAAGAGAGTTTATTCTTGCTACACTACTGCTCAAATGATCTTATGYTTTTCCTACCCTACTATARCATGTGTAAAATGCGGTTTCTAGGTGAATTCAATGATCCAATTCAACCATATTAACATCTCAAAAACATAATTCCCCTTTCCTCTATTCTTATTCATCAATCAAAACATCGACACATTTAATTTGAGTAGTGATACGTTGGAATCTTTGTCACTGCTAGTTTGAAAATGAATCTGGGTACCTGGAAATGAAATACRTCACCAATATATTTCAACCTTGGACATGATCTTCTACATGATATATCTATCCATAACTGCAAAGSGATATAATAATGACTTCCTAGCCATGAAATACCCTCCATTCTTCTAAGAAATTAACCTTTTCTATGCCACAAGGTTCCATAAAATTGTCTRAATTACTGCTATTGAAAATCTAGTTTAGGGGATGCAATAGATGGTATAGTGAGTTTGTATCCAATTTTTGCAATAAACGTATCAATAGATCTTTTCATCCTACTAGGAATAATTTCATAGACACAAATCTTCACACTGTCAAACTATTTAGTCCTCTGAGCTACAAGGGAACTGGTTTGATCTCCTAAAGGATGCAGAGGAGTGAGATGAATTCCATTCCATGCCTATAGTATAATCTCACACTCTTTTGAATCACTATGAATTTTTTTTTCCTGTGAAGCAAGTATGAAACCCTCCTTGATTGAAAAATTATACCACATGTTCCCAATATGCATCTAGTCTTTAAATTTCTCTATCCTATTTTGGAACACAATGTTGTCCTTGTCAACTCATCTAGTCTTCCAATCTTCAATCTCAAACTTTTTTTTTGGAAAAAGGAATATATAAAGTGCAACATGAAATTAATCCATAGAAAATAATGATAAATAAGACAACAACAAGCACATTCATCAGACACAAAGATTTAGGTGTTAAAACCCTAACACTCCGTCAAGGAAACATCCATGGGTAAAGATATTGATATCTTATTATTCAACAGGATTAAAAGTTACCAATGCTTCTCGGGGCTTCATATATATATATATATAGTATGTTACATTAGTTCAAGAAATTCCTCTGTCACACCAACTCAAGAACTTTCTTTGTTATATGAACCACCACTGTTACATCCATATATTTACTACAAGTAAATTTGGTTTTTATCGTATCTTGCTGTCAAAATTACAACAATATCCACCTTGACAACAATTTACTTGATACATTTCCCAATCCCATTCATCACCTCTTTTGCAAGCCAAGAGAATCCAAACACCTCCGTAGCTTCTCTAACAGTATTGGTTTTATGAACATGTCTGCACAATTTTCTTAAGTATGGAATTTCTCAAGAGATACTCCACCTCCATCAATAACCTGTCTTACAAAATGGTATTTATCCAAAATATGCTTAGTATTACTATGATAAGCTATATTGTTAGCCAAATAAATATTTCTTTGATTTTCATATAACACATTTACCTTGCCCTTTTCTTTCCGAAACTCACCCAATAGATCCTTTAACCAAATTTCCTCCTTGCATAAATTTGCGGAAACTATATATTCTGCCTCAGTAGTGGATAAAGAAATTATGTTTTGAAGCTTTGACATCCAACAAATAGGTTCTCCTGCAAGAGTAAAGACATAGCCTAAAGTATATATTCCTTTGTCCAAATCACCTGCAAAATTTAAATCAACAAAACCACATACATAATCACTACAACCATTATAGGTGATACAATAAGCACTTGTGCCTCGAAGATATCAAATCACCCATTTCACTGCTACCTAATGTTCTTTACCTGGATTTTCCATATATCTACTTACATCACCAATTGCATGTGATATGTCAGGTCTTGTACATACCATCACATACATTAAACTTCCTATTGCACTAGCATATGGTACACAAGACATATAACCCTTTTCTTCTTTATTACTAGGACATAAACCTAAAGAATTCTTAAAATGGGAAGCCAAAGGGATATTTACTAGTTTCACATTATTCGTACCGAATCTTAAAAGTATTTTCTCCACATACTTCTGTTGTAAAATCCAAAGCTTACCATTTTTTCTGTCTCTGTGTATTTCAATGCCCAAGATTTGTTTTGTTGCTCCTAGATCTTTCATATCAAAAGTCCTAGCCATATGTACATTTAACCTGCTAATCTCAACCATGATTTTTCTTGCAATAAGTATATCGTCAACATATAACATCAATATAATGAATATTCCATTTTCTAAACTTTTGAAGTAAACACAATGGACATACTCACTTCTTGTAAATTTTTTGTCTCACCATGAAGGAATCAAACTTCTTGTATAATTGCCTGGGAGATTTCTTTAGGCCATACAATGACTTCTTGAGCTTATGTACAAAATTTCTTTTGCGATCCTAACCAAAACCTTCTAGTTATTTCATATACATCTCCTCATCCAAATATCCATGTAAAAATGTTGTTTTGACATCTAGTTGCTCTATCTCGAGATCAAGTAAAGCAACCAGTGCTAACACAACAAAAACATAAAATATATTAACAACTAGCGAAAAAATTTCATGGTAATATATACCTTCCATTTGAGAATACCCCTTTGCTACCAATCTAGCTTTATATCTTTCAACTTTACTATCAACGCCTTTCTTCAATTTGTAGACCCACTTACACCAAACAACTTTTCTATCTTTTGGAAGCTCTACCAGGTCCTAGGTTTCGTTCTTCTCCAAGGCATTCATTTCTTCTATCATTTTTTATAACAAGAAGGTTCCCTGTCATTATTAATCAAAGAAATAGATTAAACATAATCACTATACCTCTTAGGAGGATTTCTATCCCGTGTATATCTCCTTGATGTTGGTTGTGGAATTTCTACATTTTTCTGAATATCTTCAGTATCCACAACTTATTTATCATCAAAAAATTCTTCTTGCTTCCTCGTTTCTGTAGATGGATGATTCTCCAACTGAATTTGTTGATTTGGTGGTACTCATTCCTATTTCAAATCAACTTCAACAAGTTTGATTTAATGATGGTAGTTTCATCAAATACTACATCTTTTCTCATGACGATTTTTTGTCTAGTATATCTGATAATATATATCTCTTAACTACATTGTCATATCCAACAAAGACATACTTCTTTGATCTAGGGTCTAACTTAGAACACTAGTTTTTAGGAGTAAGAGCATACGCTTCACAACAATTTTTTTTTAAAGTTGAGTAATCACAAGGACAACATGTCCATACCTCTTCATGAATTTTACAATCTGTTGCAACTAATGGTGACCAATTTACCAAATAAAAAGTTGTAGAGACTGCTTCTGCCCATAACTCTTGTTGAGCATGCTCCTTGCTCTTCATAGAAGAGTCATGTTCATGCATTTTTCCACACCATTTTGCTAGGGAGTATATATTGTGGTTTTATGACTTTTGATCTTGACTTCTTTGCAATATTTTTCAAATTCCAAAGAAGTGAACTTGCCTCTATTACCAGTTCTTAAACATTTGATTGTCCTGCCAGTTCTCTTTTCAACTAAAATTCTAATTTGTTTAAATATATTAAACACATTAAATTTTCTTTTTAGGACATAGACCCACACCTTTCTAGAGAAATCATCTATAGATGTTACAAAATATGACGATCCTCCAAAAGAAACTATAGGGGATATCCCCCTAACACCAGAATGAATATAATATAAATACCTTTACTTATATAACTACCTGGTTTAAATTTATGTTTACAATGCTTCCACAATTCAAATTCAAAGATTTTAAATTTGGAAGTAATTTGCGGTTTATTAGTACCTGTAACCCTTTTTCACTCATATGTCCCATTCGTTGATGCCATAAATGAGTAGATTCATTTTCCTCCTCAGATATTGCCACTGCTTCATTTATTTGATTACTCGACTCCATATTTTAAAGGTTTTTAGTATTTTTAGCCTTCATAACCACCAAAATTCCCTTAGACACCTTCAATGCTTGACCTTGACTTGTAAATTTGTAACCTCTAGAATCCAAAATCCCATAGAAATTAAATTATTTTTGAGTTCAGGTACTATTGATGGGCCCAAAATACCCGTTCAAGCAGTTAAGGGAGAACGCCTGATGATAGGTCCCAACTAGACCCACTCTCGTTTGCGATAACGTTTCTGATGAGATTATTGGCCTGGTTGCCACTCTAAACTAATGATCTATATATGAATTTTAGAACATAATGTTCTCAGATGAATTAAAATTATAAAGAACTAAACTAGACTAAAATGATTATCTATTGTCCTAAGATGCATTCCTAACTTATTCTATCCTATCTTGATCAAGATTGAACTATAAAAATAAATGCAGTTAAACATAATATTACTTGCACATAATTAATTTGTAGAAGCAAGGAATATAAAAACTTAACAATATAATGAGTTACATACTAGTAATTGATTCACCAACTTGTTATATTGTCGTTGTACTTAATATGAAAATAATGGCAACAATGGACATATAGAAATTAGTCTTGAAGTAATTCATTTAACTAAAATCCACACATTCACAGAAATAAACATGCATAAACATAATAGTCTCATTCATACACATTTGTACCAAAATCTTCAAAATGTCTCTTGTTCAAATTCACATACATTCATAGTATTGTTTTGTTACAATCTGTGTCCAAAATCCCTTTCTCATTTATAGTCATGCCTTTTATAATTATCTAGAGACTGTTTACATTCTTGAGATTCAATCATAAGTAAAAGGAAGTTTACAAAAGTGACTCTTCGCATTCCTATCTTCATTAGGATTAAAAAAAATAAAAAAGACGAGACACGAGGAGAAATTATGAAAATTGGGGTCATCATGGGTTCTTTTGCATCTGCATCAGGTCTCGATATTCCTATATTCCTTCCAGAGTGAATAATTGACCATGATTTTATTTAATTTCTTTGAATGCATCTTTTCAATATCCAATTCACCGTCACAAACCTTGGTGGAAACCTCTTGTTTCAATTCTTGTGCTGTGTGTTTAATAAAGTCTCGAATCATAGTGATGATCCTGATAGGTCTCAACAGATGCTCTTCTAGGGATTCTTTATTTACCTCAATTAAACATTCAATATTCATCCTACTTATTTCCATGTGCTCTTCCACCTCATCTATCCTAATTTTGGGAAGTGTTGCTTCATCAATGGGAGGCATCAACTGCATCCCAAACTCTTCAAAGAGATCATCCAAACTATTCCATAGTCATTTGAATGCTTTAGACGCTGTCTTTTGGATGTCATGGATATCTTCTAATAGAGGCTTCCAAGTATCGAATAATACCTGGTCTTTTATCCTTTATTTTATTGAATAATTTGGCAATGTAGTTGGGGGATCCTTGTATACTCCTTGTCAATCAACAATTCTGTCTAGGGCATCATTTGATTTTTGGTACTGATCCATGATTTTAGCTATTTGATCTTCAAGTCTCATTTGATCGTCCCGATTGGCCTGCATATCATTAAGAAGACACACAAATTCTTTCTTCTTGGATCTAATATTTTCATTGAGGTCAATTTCCTATGCCTTGATTGTTTCTAAAGCCAAAGTCTTCTCCCTGTTTTCTTTCAGAACCTCTTTAAGATTTTCCTTGTCATTTTCCAATATCTTGATTTGATAGATTTTTTATTCAACGCACTATTTGAATTCATCTGTCTCAGTTTGCAACTGAGATATTTTTTTGGCATGTTCCCTCTTGATCTATTCTATTTCTTCATAAATATTTACCTTTTTATATTCCAAGTCTTTCAGATGGGTGTCTCGTTCCAACTGTTCTTTTTTATCAAATTCAACATTCATTTCATCTTTCTGGGTCTGCAATGCTATGTCAAGTTCTTATGTCTTGAGATCATTATCAACCCTGATGGCTCTTTCAAATTATGAAGTGAGCTCATCTCTTGCAGCTTGCACAATTTTTTGGATTTCTTCCTTATGTAGTTTGTCCTTTTGCTCAATAGTCCTCATGAATTATGCATATATGTTATCCTTTTGTTTTTTTAGCTCAATCTCCAACTTGGTGATCTTGGTTTTTTCTGCACTTAAAGCAATGTTAATCTCAAGGACAGATGAAGCCTTCAATCTTGCAAATGCATGGAGAGAAGAGGATACTTGTATGGCATTCTCTTCTATGTATGAACCCGCTTTCCATTCAACAACTCTTCCTATAGATGGTCGAGGTTTGGTAGAATCTCCCCTTTTCCTTTTGTTCGACCTTTTTTCAATACTCTTAGTTATGCCATCATAGTAATAGTCTCCAACCTCCACGATAACACCTTCAAAACTGAGTATTTGCGAAGAAAAGGATGAGTTACCTGGTATGGTATTAAGAGAGATGTATTCATGAGGAGAAATGTTCACTATGCCCAACTTAGGAGTTGATGGGATGACTTGGGTTTCACTCAATTCATTTTGCTTCTTCCACTCCAACTATTCATTTGCTATTCTTTTAGCCTATGCTTTAGCTGTTAATCTTTCATTTTCTTTTCTCTAAGCCTCAACTTCTTCAGCTAGTATTTGGCTTCTGCTTCAACTGCTGCTTTTTCACTTTCTCTTCTCAGTGCCTCKTCTTCTTCAACTAGTCTTTTATCTTCTGCCTCGACTTGTTTTTTCTGATACTTCACATCATCCTTCAATCTCTTTTTCTCCAATTTCTCAGCTTTTTTGGCATTTTCTTTCTCTTTGGTGATTAATTTATTTTGGTATTCTTGCAAAAACCTTTGAATTTGGTGTTCATGAAACCTATTAATTTCATCTTTCTCAACTTGCAGTTCTTGTCTGGTAGCATCATCAGAAATTTTTTGTAATACCTCTTCATAAAACATAATTCCTTTGAACCTGTCTTCTTCAAAATCTACCACGTGTATATTTGGATGAGTAAGACCCATAGATATAACATGACTCACTACGAGCTCATGTGGGTCATGTCCTTTTGCACTTCCCAGGCATAAACATAAATCTCGTAAGGCCTATGCTTCTTTTCTAGCATGTTTTCCATTCAATAGACTATAGTTTCCTATGTGTACCGAAAACAAAGGCCAATTGTTTTTACTATTGCTCATGAGAAGGGAAGTAACCCCTATTCTTATGGTCTGATAGGCTATTTCTCTCATCAAAATACAATCTGGGACAAAGTATGGCAGAATATGAGGGGATATTGTAGTTCCATATACACTAACATAGGTGTAATATTTTTCTAGATACCAATCAACTATCCCTTTCATCCCAACTCTAGCTTCACTCAAAATTCTATACCTTGGAAACCCAAAAATAATAGTGTAAAGAGGAGAGATGAAATTGTCACAAATATCATAGAAGTACCTCTTGTAATTTATGTTCCAAATCTCGGAGCAATAGACATGCATAGGGGACTGATCTTGGTCCCAATTCTGTCGAAGATTGGGAAATGGAATTAAGGAACAAATAACATCAATCAAATATATTGACATGTAGAAGAAGATATTTTTCACACCTGGTACATTTTTCACATTGAGACATAAGTTGAAAGCCAATATCTCTGCCCAATTGAACACTTGTCTTGTCTTCACAATGGTATGTGCCATGGGTAGCCAATCTGTCTGAAAATGTGTGCACTTTTCTTCACCATATAATCGGTTCAACATCACTATCAGAATTTTGTATAGTGCCTTGAACTCTTGTGTAGGGATAAGCTTCTTCCCTTGCTTGAATGTTCTGTCTTCATCCACCCACCAATTTTTCATTATCTTGGTTGGGCCTTTCTTATTTTGAGCAAACCTCTTTAGGAAAGACTCATTGAAGGAGCATGCATGTTCGAGAAGGTGATACCTTGTACTGAAATATTCAGGATGCAGAGATGTTATTTGTCATCCGGACTTGTTCAAAATTGTGGTAGTGCTAGTGTCAAATTTCTTGAATAACCACTATGTTGCATCGTTGTAAGGAAATAATACAGGTCGTGCAACTACCAAGTGAATTCCTCTCTTTTGGATGTTCTGGTACACTTCGAGGTTTTCATCTTCCCGAGGAAAGTCTCAAGTATTGAAAATATTGTATATCTCATCATATCTGAGGGAATGATCTTCTCTGGTATGATAGGTTGTATCAGTCACCAAAATTTCTACTTGGCAGGCAAAAGTTTCATGCATGGAAGTTGAAGCAGAGGGTGCCAAATTCCTGTATTTCCGTGTCATCTGACTTGCCATAGATTGTTCTTTATATCCTGCAATCAACACATTAATCATCGATTAACTGAATAACAAAAAAATATTCAATAAAGTAAATGAAAATAAGAGGAAACCTTTGATTATACGAAAAATGGTGCTTCATGGGTGTTACAGACATGATTAATGCAAAGTGGTGTGGCTACTCAGCATGCCAAGAAATGATATGATCTCAATGATGGTTGTAGGGTTATAATATAGGCATTTAATTACCCAAACAAATGAATTGAATGATATGTGTACTATTACCAGTTCAAAACCCAGAGCGTCATTGCACCATTAATGTGATTTGAAAGTCGAGATTGCGCAAATCTGTGTATCAAAATGATATGAGGAGAAAATTTGAAAATGTGGTTGTTGGAACCATTTCTATCAGACAAGGAATGTTGACAGAGTAACTTGTGCTCCGATACAGGGGTATCAAAGAATATTCATTTTCTGGATTTGATATACATGTTGAAAGTTCAAGGGAGCGTATGGTTAAATATAAGTCACCGGAGTTGTTTCCATCGGAGTGAAATAGCTCACCTTTCTATTCACACTCTGATACAAAAGCATTGAATAATATTCCTTTTATTATATTGATTTTTGTGCTGAAGGTCAAAGTTAAAAAAAGGTTAGGAGCATGTTTTCAGAGTTTATTGATTGATGTTCAAAATATTGGAGAAGTTTCGCAAATCTGATGAGAAGGGTATCAAAGAATATTCTCTTCTTTGGGAAACATGCTATCTCGAGAAAAAGTGAACAATGAGTCAACATGTGAGTATTTTTTTTACACAACGTAGACTAGTCGATGCCGACCAAGTCACAAAGCTATCACCGTATGAGGTTATGTAAGCATAACGTTTCAACATCCGTGTATTTACCTCTTTACCATTGATTGAAATCCATGTTAACCAACATCAGGGTAAGTTGTAAACTTGGGCCATCAGGCTGTATTCATCGGAGTTGAAAGTTTTTCACAAGAAATATTACTCTGATAAGGAAGATTCTGATAGAAACCTTTCCGATATGACTATCAGAAAGGTTTATGTCAGGATATACTTAAAATGGGTGCTGATGTTATCCCAAATTAGACTATGAAAGAAAGTGAATGATAAAAAAATCCTTTGCTCTGACTTAGGCAATGATAACAACTCAATAACAAAGTTTGTATGATTAAGCGAGATGAGAGTAACAAATGGTCTACTGAGAAAAGGATTGGTTAGTGTGGTAGAGAAGGTGATAATTTAACTTCAAAATGTAGCTAGAAGCTAAGAGCGAAACCTTCTATATTGTATAAACAAAAGCAACAATTCCTTATGCCAACACCTTTCCAATAATTTAGTAATATGGTACCTTGCAAAAATTTTAGAATTATTAGGGGGAACCCACTTAAAATATCTCATTCAAGGGATATTTTAAATGGGTTGTTGTGGGAGAGTCACAACACATACGTGTATTACATCATTTAACATCCTTACAATACCATCAAAAATATTAATCTTGATGCTACCAACCCTAATAGTCTTACAAGAAACATTATTTCCCATAAGGACAATACCACCATCAAAAACTTGTTAAGAACAAAACCAACTCCTATGTGAACACATGTGATGTGAAGCACCATAATATAATAACCATTATTCATAATATTGTTAGACATTACAAATTAATAAAACCTCATCAACCATACCTGAACTTGATTCAACCAGATTTTCTTCCTTTTTGGATTGTTTCTTGGATTCTTGCCTCTTCCAACAATTTTCCTTGAGATGACCTGATTTATTACAATACCGACATTTTATTTTAATACTCCCCTTTTTCTTTAGATCAACCTCTAGCCACCATTACTTATGGTGTGGAGGTTTCTATACTGGATTTCCTCCACACTTCCTCAAACAACAATGCTCCCACAAAAGAATCATAGTCAATAGTATCAGTTGTAATAAATCTAATGGAAGTGACTAGGTGGTCCCAATATTCAGGAAATGAACATAATAATGTGACTGCCTTATCTTCCTCATCAATTTTTACATCCATACTATTTAATTGGCATATTAGAGTATCAAATATATTTAAGTAATCAACAATTTTGGTACCTTCTTTCATGCATAGACTATACAGTTTCCTCTTCAAGTAGATTCAATTAGTCAAGGATTTCATCATATAAATATTCTCCATTCTTCTCCATAATCCTATCGTATTTTCCTCTCCAATAGTATTGAACAAAACATCATTGGCTAGACACAATTGAATGGTACTAAGATCTCTCACATCCAGATCTTCCCAGTCCTTGTTTGTCATAACCGTTGGTATCTTTGTCTTGCATGCCAACACCTTATGCAAACCTTGTTGCACCAACAGATCCCATATCTTGAGCTTCCACAACTCAAAGTTAATTTTCCCATTAAATTTCTCCACCTCGAATTTAGCATTAGAGACTTTCACCCTTGGAATAAACACCCAAAATTTCAACACAATTTAATTTAATTCATTGACTAGTGAAACATTGCACAAATCCTGAATACATATAAAGGAGAATAGATTTTGTAAAGTCTCCACCTCAACCAAAAATTTTAATTTAAAAAAAAATAAAAATGGGCAGGCCTTTTCCAAATCAAACTTTTGAATATTTAAAAAAAAATATACCTCCACCAAATTCGACCTCCACTAGGGTTTGCAATCAATCACACAGATTTTATATTGTTGATGTTTATAGAATCAAACATGTACTTCCACATAGGTATAAGTTTCTAGACGTGTGGAAGTCGTCCAAATCCTTCCACCTTGGTAATTTACTTTAATTAAACGAATTATTAAAGTAAAGTTATTTTATTAATTAGTTGCATTTTATTTAATGAAATGCTAAAGTTATTAGCATTAGTGAATTGAATATTAGCCATTGGAGATTAGGGTTAGGTCATAACTCAATATTATAAAAGCATGGCAAGGGTGAAGGAGGAGACACTTGATACTTTTGGAGAACTAAGAAGGAATTTTTCTCAAGGGTTGGATCATGAAAGACCGTGATTCAAAGATATTTTCGATAGGTGAAGAAGGACTTTCACCTAGACATCTAAACGAAAGGAGGAGGTAGGGAAAGTGTGGAGTAGAAGGATTGAGTCGCCACAAATAACACGAGTCGCCAAAAATAACACGAGTATTCTGTTATGGGTCGTGCATATAGCATAAGTATCATTGTACATGTCACATAGACAGTGCAAGTATTCTATTGTAGGTCACATGGTACAATGCAACTATCAGGATATAGGTCACGCTGTAGCCATACATGATCGTACAAAAACACAACAAAATTGCTGGGTAGTTTGGACAACAAATCAACTAGTCATATTTTGATGCACTTTGTCTCTTTTGTCATTGGGTCATTTTCCCAGTAAGGGAGCCCTTGTAAGATTTGAAGTTATTTGAATGATAAGATTAGTTGATGGGAAAAATATCTTTGTGTATTGTGTATGAGATTTTGGTTTCCAGTATTGCTTTCACTATATTTATTTGATTTGATTATTCCATGTTGGCACACATAGGGGCAGACCTAGGGTTCAGTGCTTCAACAACGCACCAACAAAACCCTAACTACCGACCCTTTTGGCAACACCTGAGAAGCAGATGAAGTCTCACCCGAGGTAGAGGCAGGGGTGGTTTCAGAACTCAAGTGTCTACAATCTAGCTGGGACACAGATCTGTGATCACAATACTTAACAGAGCACTTAACACTTAACATTCATTAATATTTAACCCTTATTCACATCACAGGTCGAAACCCTAATTACAGAACAACGCAGTATTCAACAAGATCTAACACATCCAAGCACTTAGCACGTAGAAATAGATCAGATCTAGCATYCATTCACATAGCTAAGCAYTAAGCTACTATTATAAGATGCATCTAACATACATTATTGCACTAAGAAAAAATCACATCAATAAMATAACAACCATAATGCACAAAGCAACCATAACACAGGATATACGTGGTTCACCCCAGTGTGGGGCCACGTCCACCAACTCTTCTTCTTCTTTATTGTCTTCGTCCAATTTTCTTACATGCATAGAGMCACAAAACCAACTCTRCATAGGACAKGAGATCTGCGCGCACCTCGCTAGATCCTCCTTCCCCGAGATAGGTTCAATCACAGAGCCTTCTTACATTCACTTGCACTTAGCTCTACAAGTTCTCAACACACAATATGCACAGAGCTAACTCTATCATGTAGATCCAACTACTTACATCACTTGCACTTAGCACAACATCACACTACTACCTCTTACTTACATCGCCTAGATTTCTATTTATACATTACAAAATGGGCCTAAACATGGGTAAAKCCATGGGCCGACATCTCCATACCCGTTACATAAACCCTAAACCCAAAAATCCCTAAAAAGGGGAGAGATCCTGCGATCTCCGCTTCRCCTTGCGCTCCACCTTCGACCAGCCTATCGAAGTCCCAAAAATGGTCAAACATGACCAAGGTTCTCCAAAACTTGGTCAAGGGCCAACATTCCATCAAGTGTATGTTGTTTTGTGAGTTGCTAATTTGATTTACAATAAGGAAATCACTAGATTTTAATATGCCTAGGTGTCAGGATAGGGAATTTCAACATGGTATCAAACTACTCAATTTGAGAGGAAACCAGATTTTAGATCCACAACAATTGACAATGAATATATAAACCAACAGTAAAAATTGAAGGATGAATTACAGGGAAACAACGACACAACATAAGGATCAGGTCGTCATGGACAATGAGTATTCTGTTACAAGTCACCTAGATAGTGCAAATATTATGTTACAGATCGCATAGTAACACCGTGGGTATTTGCATATAGGTCACGCAGTAATAGCATGGGTATCAACATAAAGGTCACGTAGTACAACACAAAATGCATCATACGAGTCGCATGGATAGTGTAGTTCAGCTCAGTTAGAGGTCATATAGGCCAGTACATGGACAATTTCAACAGTAGGTTATTTCCTTGGAAATTTATTAGGTCTAAGGGATAGAAACAACATGTATGAGAGTTGAAGATAGATTGGATGGAGAATCCAAATTCCTATCTTGGAAAGAAAGAGTTACTTTGTCTTTGAAGGAATATGACCTTTGGGAGGTAATGGACAAATTAGTTGTTCCACTGAAAAATCCACTAGCTTGGGCAGCTTACAAGAAGAAGGAGATTAAAGTTGAGCAAGTATCTTAGATTCAATGAAGGATCATTTAATTCCTCACTTATCTGAGAAGAATACGACCAAATATATGTTTGATGCTCTGGTTGGATTATTCTAGAGCACTAACATGAATATGAAGATGGTCTTAATAAATAAACTCAAATCTATGCATATGTCTAGATATTATAATGTTACTAGCTACATCATGAGGATCAATCAAGTACGTGATAAAATTGCATCAATAGGGTAGAATTTGGATGATTTAGAGCTCATTAATGTGCCATTTAATGGTTTTCCCAAGTCTTAGGAAGCATTTATCAAGGGATTCTATGCTCGGGGAAAAATCCCAAATTGGTAGAGGATTTGGGATGATTTTTTCCAAGAAGAGGCTCGAGAGGAGTTTAAAACAGGAAAGCAGGGATATGAAGAGGAGGACAACCTGACCCTTGTCAGTAAGAAAAGGAAGGGAAAAGGAAAGGGTTCTAGTAAGAAGGGTTACGGTGAGGAGTCAACCTCATAGTYGAGGAATAAGGACTTGAGTAAAATCAAGTTCTACATGTGCCACAAGTATGGGCACTATGCATCAAAGTGTATGGAGAAGAAGAAAGGGAAAGAGAAGAYGTTGACACCAACATCAATAGAGATACAACTAGATGATTTTCAACAAAGTTTGAGAAGGAATTCTCACTGGTCTCCTGCCTCTCTACCAACACCAACTCAATTAGTGCTTGGTACTTGGATAATGGTGCTTCTCATCATATGACAAAAGCAYGGGAGCTATTCAATAATCTGACAGAGGACCCAAGAACCCATTTGGAGCTTGGTGATTATGACAAGTAGGCAGTGATGGGGAAGGGAACTATCATGTTTYGAMTTGATTTAGAGGGTTTGTTAGAGGCCTGAGATGTGATTTACGTACTAGAACTAAGGAAAAWTTTTCTCTCAATATCAGTTATAGAGGACAAAGGTTTTTCCATTACTTTTTAGAGAGGAAAAGTACTCATACATCTAGAGGGAGCTAGCCTTGAAACAATAGTGAGCATTGGAGTTAGAGAGGGTAGGTTATATAGTTTGCAGGGAAARCCTATTAGTGGATCCAAGGGGATCTTGGATTATGGATTGATGTTAATGGCAGAGGAGGAGGAGGAGGAGGTTATGAAGGGTCAACAGATTTCACATACTTCTAGTGTGAGGATTCAACCTTCATATGGGAAGAGGGAATTAGCCCCTTCTACTAGAATGAATTGGTACAAGATGACATTGATGGATTATCAGGAGTAGGAGGAGGCCCCTAATAGCACATTGAGGGAGAGTAGGCCTTCGATGAAGTTTCCAAACTTCATGGCACTGATATGTAGCGCCATCGATTCCAAGACTTCCAATGTTCAGGGAGAAACTAACCAGAAGGGTTGGAGGGATGCTAGTGCGCATGATGATGTGTGTGGCATTGTGCCAGGGTTGGAGGGAGAACCATTTCTAGGTGGCTCTTTGAGAAGTACCTTCCTCACTAAGAGTGAGTGTTGATGTTTATAGAATCAAACATGTACTTTCACACATGTTAAAGTTTCTAGACATGTGGAAGTTGTTCAAAACCTTATACCTTGGTAATTTATTTTAATTAAGGGAATGATGAAAGTAAAGTGATTTTGGTAATTATTTGAGTTTTATTTAATGAAATTATAAAGTTGTTATGATTAGTGAATTAAATATTATTCATTGATCTCAAGTAAGGTGAGAATTAATCTCAACCGTCAATCACTTTGAAGATTAGGGTTAGGTCATAACTCAATATTATAAAAGCATGACAAGGGTGAAGGAGGAGACACTTGATACTTTTGGAGATCAAAGAAGGTATTTTTCTCAAGGGTTGGATCACATAAGACTGTGATTCAAAGAGATCTTGAATAGGTGAAGAAGGACTTTCACTTAGATATCTAGTCCAAAAGAGGAGAGAGGGAAAGTGTGCAACAGAAGGGTCATGCCACCATAGATAGTGTGAGTATTCTGTTACAGGTTGTGTAGATAGCATGAGTAACAGTGTACAAGTCACACAAATAGAGAAGGTTTTCTATTATAGTCCGTGTAGTACAATGCGACTATTAGGATACAAGTCACACTATAGGCGTATAATATTGTACAAGAACACAATAGAAGTGCTAGGAAATTTGGGCAATAGATCAACTAGTCATGTTTTGGTGTACTTTGTCTCTTTTCTCATTGGGAAATTTTCCCAGTAAGGGAGCCCTTGTAAGATTTGAATTTATTTGAATGATAAGCTTAGTTGATGGGTAGAATATCTTTCTATATTGTGTATGATATTTTGGTTTCCAATATTTCTTCTACTATGTTTATTTAAGTTGATTATTTCAACAAGTGTATGCTGTTTTATGAGTTGCTAATTTGATTTACAACAAGGAAATCACTAGATAACAAGATACCTAGGTGTCAAGATAGGGAATTTCAACATATATTGAATGGCCTCCATCAAATATGGGGTTTTCATTCAATCCTCCACGACCTCCATCATGCGATCGTATTCATAAATTGGCTTTGAAAACAACTCCAACAAATCGATATGTGGGGTTTGCATTCAATCCTTTGTAGCCTCCTCCTCACATCTCTCGTACCATCGAGTAACTTTTCTCTTAAGGGGCGTTGACCTTCTCCTCACGCTTGGTGGATTCTCTTCACAACAACAAACCCTTCGTTCTCCTCTATGCAGATTCAACCCTTGTTCTCTTCTGTTGAGGGAACCTCATTCTCCTCTGTGCACAAGTGACCTTTCTTAGCTAGTGATTGACCTTCCTTATTCTCTGTGTGTGACAAACAACTCAACCCTTGACCCTTGACTCTTCTCCAATCTCTCACATGGCCATTTAATTTCAGTGTGCTTCCTTCCTCAACTATGATACTACTTGTTGGTTGGAAAGAAGAATATATAAAGTGCAACACAAAATTAATTTGGAGAAAATAATGAGAAATAAGACAACAACAAGCACATTCATAAGACACAAAGATTTACGTGGTAAAACCTTGACACTTCTTCAAGGAAACATCCATGGGGAAAGTTATCTATATATTATTATTCAACATGCTTAAAAGTTACAAATGTCGCTCGGGGCTTCATAGATAAATAATATGTTACATTAATTCAAGAAATTCCTCTGTTACACTGGTTCAAGAAGTTCCTTCATTTTACGAACCACCATAGTTACATCCATATATTTACCACAAGTAAATTTGTTTTTTACCATAGCTTGTTTTCATAATTCCAAAAAAACTCCTGAAAGAAGGATGAGGATATAAGGCCTATTTGTCGGTCATTTTAAGTCATAGTATGATAAAAATACGTAAGTTTCTCGAGAATTATAATATGAAACACTTGTATTACATATTTTTCACACATCCATCCTAGTTACTTATCTGAGTATTGAAAGATTTATTCATAAACCTAATCAAGTGCCTCTTCATCAATGACCTTATTATTCAATTAATTCAAAAAATTGGATACCAGGAAGGTGATATCATCCTTCCCCTGTTCATCAATCATGACTACATGTAACAACCCTAGTTAAATAGTTTCTTAAGGTTTATCAAGTATAGTTAATTAAATAATTATCTGTCCTAATGTGTATTAGTTTTGTAAGGTCTCTGTCCCCACAGAGCCTTATAAAACACAAGCTAAAATAGAGAATAAAAAAAATTATATCCTGTACAATTTAATCATCATCTTATAATAGTTTATTATTTGGCATAAAGTTTATTTATGAACAACATGAAAATAAATTAACGTAACAACTACATAACACAACATATTCATGAAAATACATACCTATGTCTGATGCTATTTCTCCAATCTCCGTTTGTCCTCGTTACTGCTCTGCCCAAAACCAAATCCTTCTTCCCTGCTAGCTAGGGACAGAGCCTATCCGACCCCCCAGCTCCAGGATTCTATGAGGATTCTTGGCCCCCGAGCCCAAAACTCCTAGCAACCGGTGCACCCCTGCAATAGTCCACCCAAACTCCAGACCATAAAAACACCCCAAACAGAAAATACAGTCCCTACTCTCCAAATGCTCCCTTACCCCCAAAATTCCAAAAGTCCTTCTCTCGAATGCCTCTGCCCCCTCATATCCTCCCTCCATTCACCGCCTCCTACCTTCCTTTAATGCCAACCACCTTATCCCTCCATTTAATACCTTATCCCTCCATTCAATGCTTTATCCCTACATACGTAAAGTTTTCTAATAATGAATTAAAAGTTATTAAGTCTTTAATTTGTTACCCAACATTAAATGTGTTAATTAATCAACATATATTAATTAATAAATAAATTATTAATTAATTAATTAATATTATTAATAAATAATCATTATTTAACTAATACACATTAGGACAGTTAATTATTTAATTAACTATACTCGATAAACCTTAAGCAACTATTTAACTAGGGTTGTTACATACACCCACCCTTCAGGAAACTTCGTCCCGAAGTTAAAGTATTTTATGATACAAGGGAAAAGAAACATGGTTCACACATTCCTAACAAATAACCGACATTATTAGTAAGTAAGACAATAAACTCATACATACCAGTGTACATGTGGAATAAATGCACGTGTAGCTAGTACATACAAGTCTCGTTCATGTACTAATATCAATAACTATCATATCTATAGTAATTCCCATATGCATCCAATCCATTCAACAAGACTATTCATTTTATAAAAGAAAATAAACCAATCAAATGTTTGTGAAATCCTTTAATTATAATTATCTAGCTCAACAATGTTATTTAGACAATTGTAGTTTAGTTACATA
>JASDQU010200567.1:0-19207 GCA_032191745.1 Picea mariana
TATTTTTTTTAATTATTATTATCTTTTAATTAAGGATTAAACTTGTATTGTTTAAATTAGTTTAATGTTAATTATTTAATAATAATAATATTTATGTTAATTATTATAATTTAAATATTATGAGTCAAAATAAAACTAACTAATGTGAATAATCAAGGTGATTAATTAATTTAATTGGTTAATTAAATTAAGGATTAATTAATTAATTAATTAATGTCGATTGTTTGATTAAGGAGAATTAAACTGTGTAAATTAATTTTAGGAATTGAATAAATTGATGAATGATGAGACACAGGGTATTATAATTCATAAGGGCAATTGATATGAGTGGTGCATATTTCTACAAGGGTCATGTTGGTGCTTGATTATATACATAAGTTAGAGGAAATGGCGAGTGTGGTGCGATGCTAGCATAGCTACCGGGCGAGGGAGTCAGTAGTTTTCTTAGGTGAATACATCAAGCTTAGAGGCTTTCGACCCTGACCTAGCCACTTCCCCTAAAGAGAGTAATGTATGTTTACAGACAAGTAAAAGAAAAACTTATGCCTAACCCTTTGTTTTCAAGTTTAAGTTGCGCAAATGCGAATTACCTTAGACTCTCCCTGACTAACTCTTGGTTGATGCAGATTCAATTATACAGGATGGTTAGGATTCAAGGAAATCAAGGTAGAGGGGCATCGACGTAGAGACCACCAGCACTGCCACCACCATCGCCTGAATTAGCTCTCATTCTATGCTCTTTGGAGGCCATAAATGAGACTTTAAAGGGGCGTCAACCAACAGAGATTGAAGTGGAGGCCCCACCATCTAGAATTGATAATCCTGAAGCGTCGAGGGATTCAAGGGGAGGGCCTCCACCTGAAGAAATCACTAGAGAACTACAGAACATCAAACTTCCAGAGTTTGCTAGGGGTCGTGCTAGTGAACGTGCAAAGGCATGGTTGGAAGGCATGACAAGGTGTTTTTCCTTAAGAGACTATGTGTCCACTTCAAAGGCAAAGATAATGATTTTTTAGTTGAGAGACAGTGCCTTGAATTGGTGGGCAACCTGGAGAGGCAGTTGCACCTTACCCCAGACACCGTCTATTGGGAACTTTTTGAGGAAAGGTTCTGAAGGAAATATCTACCATCTTACTACGAGGAACAACAGGTGGGAGCATTTCATGCTCTATTACAGGGAAACACCACCATGGAAGAGTACGATATCAAGTTCATGGAATTGGTAAAATATGTTTCGTACATGGATAATGATCAACAATAGGAAGAATGCTTTTTCTATGGGTTAAACCCTAAGATAAGGGCCATGGTACGAATGTGGAAACCATCTTCAGTAGCGGAAGCAGTCGAAAATGCATGTTATGCTGAGGAACACATGAACTGAAATGGAGGTATGAGGTTGACCTTTCTGCATCGTCATGGATTCGTGGGGAAGGCCCCTAGGACATTCTCCAAGGGAGGGAGCTCCAAGCCACCTCCATATGGTAATAGAGTCACACAAAGGATAGTCTCCATAGGTATTTCAATGGAAGCAAGTGCAGCATTCCGTTCATGACCAACGACATAGGCAGGTTCACGACCATCTCTGAGAGAAGCTGGTAGAGGTAGGGGTTCCAGGGGAAGGAAATCATTTCAAAGACCATCACAAAGTAGTACGTAAGTTCAAATTCATGTTATATGTTGGGGATGTGGAGGACCCCATTACCATCATGACTGCCCAGAGTTGCAAGAAAGATTTGTGCATAGAGAAGGAAAGGCCTCGATGGGGAGGGAAAGTGGAAGCCACCAGATTTATGGAGCAGTTAATAATCACCAGGAAGAACATCAATTCACGGTCATGGAATCGTCAGGTATGGTAAATCATATCATTGTTAAAATTTTATTTGATTTTGGTGCTATAGATAATTTCATTTCACCATCTGCATTAGAAAAGAGTGGGTTGGCATCCTACGAGCACGATGACTTTAAACAAGTCGAGATGGCTTCGGGGGAAAAACAAGAGATAGGACCTAGCGTTGATAATTGTCTAATAGACCTGGGAGTGTGTACTACCAGGTTGAAGGTATACGTCACTGCCCTCGGGACGTATGGCCTAATCATTGGAATGGATTGGTTGGAATCACATCGAGCTATGGTAGACTGTTTCGCAAAAAGGGTGCTTTGTGTTGACGATGAATGAAGGCTAGTAGAGATCTGTGATGTATGGAGAAAGGTGTCTCTATGCTTTATCTCAACTATGAAGGTTAAGCATTGCATGAGGCAAGGGTGTCAACTTTATGTAGTGGAAGCAGTGAATGAAAGGAAAGGACCCTCCTTGGATTAGTACCCAGTATTGCCAAAGTTTAAAGATGTTTTTCTAAATGAATTACCAGGGTTACCTTCTACGAGGGAGCTTGATTTTACTATTGAGATAAAACCTAGTGCATAACCAATTTCCAAGACTCCTTATAGGATGATAGAACCATAACTTTGTGAGTTGCAGATGCAATTGAAAGAGCTACTCGACTTAGGGCTAATCAGTACAGTGTCTCACCTTGGGGTGCACCAGTAATTTTTTTGAAGAAGAAGGATGGTTCTTTACAAATGTGTATAGATTATAGGGACTTGAACCGTGCTACAGTGAAAAATAGGTACCCAATGCCATGAATATATGATCTCTTTGATCAAATGAAAGGAGCAGTGGTATTCTCAAAAATTGATTTTCGATCAGGGAATCACCAGTTAAGGATTAAGGAGGGTGATATTACTGAAACTTCCTTTCGAACTCGGTTTGGGCATTACAAGTTCATCGTAGTGCCTTTCGGATTGACCAATGTACCAAGAGTATTCATGAGCCTTATGAATGGTGTATTCCAGAAGTACTTAGACCACTTTGTAAAAGTATTTTTAGATGATATCCTCATATATTCCAAGAAAAAAGAGAACATGAGGAACACTTGCAATTGGTGTTGTCTTGCCTTAGAGAGAACAAATTGTATGGGAAGTTTTCGAAGTGCTCCTTCTTCCAGAAAGAAATTCACTGTTTAGGTCATATCATTTCCGGGGAAGGAATCTCCATGGACCCAGAAAAGGTAAAGGCCATTATGGAATGGCCAGTGCCCAAAAAATGCTGATGAGGTAAGAATCTTCATGGGGCTAGAAAGTTATTATCGTAGATTTGTGGAAGGGTTCTCTAAAATAGAGAAACCCATCACCACTTTGCAGCACAAGGGGGTCAGGTATGAATGGACAGAAGAATGTGATAGTGCATTCATCAAGATTAAAAGGTTACTAACTAGTGCACCAATTCTACGAGTGTCAGATATGGAAAAGGAATTCACAGTCTGCACGTATGCCTCGAAGCAAGGGTTGGGGGCCATGCTAATGCAGGATGGAGGAGTGATAGCTTATGCATCAAGGAAGTTGAAGAAACACGAGGAAATTTACGCTACTCATGATTTAGAGTTGGCAGCTGTAATGCTAGCTCTGAAACTTTGGAGGCACTATCTAGTAGGGAGAAATTTTGAGCTCAAAACGGACCATCAAAGTTTAAAACATCTCTTCACTCAAAGGGATCTGAATGCCAGGAAAAGGTGATGGAGTGAGTTCATAAGTGAGTACGATTTTGGTATTTCATATATCAAGGGAAAAGAGAATGTGCTCGCGGATTCCTTGAGTAGGAGGCCACATGTCTTCTTATTGGTACCCTTAAATGTCAATCTGAGGGAACATGTGTTGACGCAACTCCATGGAGATAGTTGGTATTTAAAGGTTACTTCAAACCTCCAAGGTGGGAGGCAATTAGATCCAAGGTATGAAGCATATAGTCTGGAAGAAAATGGACTATTAAGATATCGAGGAAGGATGTACATCCCCGAAAGTGGGGATATTCGAAGCATCATACTGAAGGAATCCCATAGAGCACTTTATTGTGTGCATCTAGGTGTGAAGAAAATGTACGTAGACATGAGAAATCTCTTCTTATGGGTAGGAATGAAGCGCGAGGTAGTCCATTTCATCACCAAGTGCATAGAGTGTCAACAAGTGAAGGTTGACCACCATCACTCAACAAGTCTTCTACAACCACATGATGTTCCTATGACCAAGTGGGAAGTCATTTCTATGGATTTTGTTGTCGGGTTGCCGCTCACATCTCATAGACACAATGCCATTCTTGTGATAGATGATAAGTTAACCAAGAGTGCTCATTTTATTCTGGTTAGAGACACTTACGATGTCACTGATGTGGCATGTGTGTTTGTAAGTGAGGTCATCTGTTTGCACAGGATACCTAAGAAGATCATTTCAGATAGGGACTCCAGATTCACTTCTAGGTTTTGGACAAGTTTGCAGTCAGCGTTGGGGACTCAGTTTAACTTAAGCACAACTTGTCATCCTGAAACAGATGGGAAAACTAAGAGAGTAAGTCAAGTCATGGAAGACATGCTTAGGATGTATATCATGGATAATCAAACCCATTGGGAGAGGTACCTACCTTTGGTAGCGTTCGCCTACAATAACAGTTTTCATAGCTCCATTGGAATGCCACCCTATGAAGCTCTGTATGGAAGTCCATGCAGAACGTCGTTGAGTTGGGAGAGGTTAGAAGACCGAGTAATAGTTGGGCCAGAATTGATTTAAGAGATGGAGGAACAGGTGATTCATATTAGGTAGAGACTAAAGGAAGCACAAGATAGACAAAAAAGGTTATGTGGATGCACATAGGACTGACTGAAGTTATAAAGTGGGAGATCAGGTTTTCATTCATATCAGGCCTAATAAGAGTACCATATGGTTCAGAAAGGGGACAAAGTTGTCACCTTGCTTTATAGGACCATTTAGAATCCAAGAGAAAATTGGACCTATTTCCTATTGTCTCGTACTTCTACCCCACTTGCATAAAACTCATAATGTTTTTCATGTGTCGATTCTACGTCATTATGTTGCTGAAGAATCACATAAACTAAATTGTAAGGAATTGCATGTATCAGACGTAGGAACCCTCACGGTAGAACCATTACGCATATTGGACCGTAGAGTCCGACATCTCAAGAACCGTCTGGTAGACCATGTTATGGTCCAGTGGGATAAGTATAGTTCAGGATCTGCTACTTGGGAGGATGCCGAGACATTACGACAAGATTATACCTCACTTTTTTTACCACCTCGAGAATATGTTTCTCGAAGGTTAGGTGTATGTAACACCACCTTTTGACTTATATAGCTAGGATTACCTAAGGCTTGATTACCTTTATTTTTTGTTCACCGTGAAACTATTAATGATACACTTGAACTTTTAAGAAGTAGAAACATGTATGAATGTAAATTTTATGTGAATGTAAATTTTATGAATGTTTAAATGTTATTTGGATGATGATGGATATGATGCAATATACTATGTGAATGAGAATCCTATGAAGGTTTAAATGATATTGAATGATGTTGGATATGATGCAATCTATTATGTAAATAATAATTCTACGAATGTGTAATGTTAATTGAATTATGGTATATTATGAGATCTATTTCTAACTTGAAAAAATTGATGTTAAAGTTTTTGGTACGTGGATACCGAATTGAAATTATGGTTGTATGCAATTACATGATGATAATGCATAAATATGTATGAGTTTGTGTTGCTGACTAATCTGCAGGTCAATGGGCTATGAAATAGCCAAGAGATAATGGTAATGAAAGTGGATGTCATGACCACCAACCGAGAAACAATATGGTATGAATCTTTTTATGTGAAATTATATTGGTTTGAATGCATTTCTATGATATGTGGACCAGTGCAAGATTTTAGGTGGTGAGACTACCCAAAACTGAATAAACGATGACAAAACTCCCAGCAACATGGTGCCACTATATATTCCATTGTTGGGTGTGGACCCTATTCCTATTTGGATGGGTGGAGGCATTTTCCACCATGTATCCTCTGAAACCAGGAGTCATGGGAGGACGGCGTTAACTCATGTTCCCCTAGACGTGTGATGATGACTGTCAGTTTCCTGCTGGGGAAGCTTGGTCAAGATACTGACACTTTTGCTTACGGGTTCTATTTGGAGTTAGGTCAATATAGTTGACACTCAAAGATAGTCCAAAAGAGGAAGGATAGGAATGGAAGATGGAAGTAAGTTAGAGAGGAAGGATGAATAGAAATAGTTGAGAGTGTACGGAGAATTGTCTTATGGTGGAATTTATTGTTTTCCTTCTGAAAAGAACATGTGTATATATGTATATTCATCATTACTTAACTAAACTACAATTATCTGAATAAAATTGTTGAGCTAGATTATTGTAATTAAGGGAATTCATGAACATTTCATTGGTTTATTATATTTTATAAAATGAATAGTCTTATTGATTGGATTAGATGCATACATAAATTACTATAAGGGTGATAGTTATTGCTATTAGTACATGCACGAGACTTGTATGTACTAGCTACACATTCATTTCTTGTACATGTACACTATTATGTATGAGTTTTCTTGACTTACTTACTAATAATGTCAGTTATTTGATATGAATTTCTGAACCATGTGTATTTTCTCTTGTATCTTAAAATACTTTAACTTTGGGACGAAGTTTCCTGAAGGGTGGGTGTATGTAACAACCCTAAGTATTAATCAATTTTCATGGTTTAATTAATTGTTTAATGTATATTAGTTTAAATGATTAATTAATTAATTTTCATGGTTAAATATTTGTTGAATGTAAATTGGTTTAATTAACTAATTAATTAATTTAAGGATTAAATATATGTTTAATAAAATCTAGTTTAATAAATTATTAATTATTATTTTGTATCGAATGATGGAACTATTAAAGAGAAGGAGATAAGGTGGGTGAGTCTTAATGAAAGGGAGAAGGCGGTGAATGAGAAAGGGGGGAAAGAGGATAAGAGGAGGAAAAAACATTCGAGAGAGGACTTTTGGATTTTTGGGAGAGAGCATCATTTTGAGAGAGGAGAGGACTGTATTGTTGGTTTGGGGCTGGAGTAGCTTGTTGGAGGATGGTTCTGATTTTTTCTTGAGGAACTTGTTGGAGTTTGGTGGACTGAGACAGGGGGCACCTGTTTGCTGGGAGTTTTTGGCTTGACGGCTAGGAATCCTTACGGAATCCTGGATCTAGGGAGCCGGAGAGGCTCTGTTCCTAGCTAGCTAGGAGGTTAGTTAGTTTTGGGCAGAGCATCAGGCAAAGTTGGATAACAACAGTATCATCAGTTAGAGGTATGTATTTTCATTATTATGATGAATTTGTGGTTTATTATCATGTTGTTGAATATGTCATTATTATGATGTTGCTCATAAATTTTAATTATGCTAAATAATGAATGGTTAAAAGTTATAATAGCATTTCTCTATTTTAACTTATTTTTTATAAGGCTCTCTTGGAAGAGACCTTTATAGATTATGTACCAACCCCATCTTGTCTCTGAACTTCGTGAACTTATGTCCATAAAGTTCCTTGGTAAATATATCTTCCATCTAATCATATGTCATATGTTTTGGAGCCTCACAACTCCCCTCTCTACATAATCTCATATGAAGTGATAGTGGATGTATATATTCTTTCTACAATCATGAAATGTGGGATTCTTAGAGAGCATGATGAAACTCTAATTATCGCAATGTATCACAGTAGCCTCTAAATCCTTACCAAACAGTCCCAAAAACAACTTCCTCAACCATAGTGCCTCACATGTTGCTAAACTAGATTCCATGTACTCTTCCTCAACAAAGATTAATTCCAATTTTCTATGCTTCTGGTTGAACCAAGATATAACACCCAATCCTATGTTGAAGCAACACCCTGAAGTGTTATTTCTGTCCTCTTCACATACTTCCCAATCAACATCTATAAAACTTGCCAATTTCACTCCACCACAATGCTCATACAAAAACTCATACTCCATTGTACCTCTCAAGTAGTGAAGCACATGCTTTGTGGGTATCCAATGCATTGTCTCAAGGCCCACCATCAACTGACTCAAAGAGTTAACTGAAAAGATAATATATGTCCTAGCATTGACTAGATACATGTGTGATCCAATAATTTGACAAAAGATGGTGGGGTCTATTGTCTCAAAACTAGATACGTCAATATTCCTCTAGTTTTTCACTAGAGTCATGGGCATGGGCCTACAATATGTCATCCTAAACCTATGCAATATCTCTACTATATAATTCGCATGTCTCAAGAAGAAGTATTCATTTGTTTTCCAAACCTAAAGACCAAGGAAGTAATGCATCAAACCAAGACCTTTCATCTCAAACTTTGCTACAAGGTTATCCTTGTAGTCTACAATCAACTTCTCATCTCCACTAAGAAAGAGATCATTAACATAAAGTAACAATATGAGAGGAACCTCACCTACTAGAAAATAGAGGTTCAGATTAGCCTCACTCCGCTGGAATCCCATCTCTCTCAAGTAATTTTCGATCCTTGAGTACCATGCCTGAGGTGCCTTATTAATCCCATACAAGGCTCATCTCAACTTGAAAACATTTGTATCCATGTATCCAACCTCAAATCCCTCAGGCTTCTCAAAAAAGAATTATTCCTCAATAACTATGTCGAGGAAGTCAATCTTCACGTCCATCTCATGAACGTGCCATCTCATCTCTGCTACAAGTGAAATAACTGCTCAGATGGAGGAATATCTAGCCACCAGAGTGAAAGTATCCTTGTAATCAAATCCCTCTTTATTTTTAAACCCCTTGGCTACTAAGTGTGCCTTATACTTCTCCATGCTTCCATTTGTTGTATGCTTGAATATATAGATCTATCTCGATCCAACCACCTATTTTCCATATGTCCTGGGCACCACCTCTCATACATCATTATTCATGATAGAAGCATACTCCTCCATCATGGTCTCCTTCCACACTCTATGTTGTGCATCCTGCTCATAAATGGAAGGCTTGACATCTAAAAGCTCTGTCATGAATTCCATATACCCAAATCTATATGGTGGCCTACTCTCTCTGAAAGATCTCTCTAGAGGTTCTATATATCTAGAATCATTGACTTTGGACCTATACCACTTATGTCGTGTCCTAGTTTCAAACTCCTATGAAATATTCTCACACTTCTCATCCTCCTCATCAGTCTGATGAATTTCCTGTCCACTAGTCTCCCTACCAACACCTATACATGTGCCATTTTTCTGTGCCTTTGATTCTGCACTATGTACATGTGCCTCCTCACTTTTTTACCCTAATTCATGTCCTTGTTGGTCCTCTATATACTCTGGAATATCTCAAGATCTCCTCAAGGACCTCTCCTCCTCAAGTTTCACGTATCTACACACCATTATCCTCCTACACTCTGGAAAAAAGATGTGGTAGTCCTTAGAAGTATTTTTGTAGACAACCTATATCCTCTTATATGTTGTGGGGTCCATCTTTGTCCTCTTCTTCAAAGGGACACGACATTAACAAATACTCCCAAATATGCAAAGATGACTCACATCTGGCCTAGTACCTGTGTATGCCTCCTCGGGTGTCAATTTCCCCAAAATGGTGTGGGGACTCCTATTATGAATGTAAATAGTTGTGGGACAAGCCTCAACGAATAAGAACACATTTAATCCCTGGTCATGTATCATCACACGAGTTTCATCTATTATGGTTATGTTCTTTCTCTCTGTCACTCCATTCTTTTGCAGGTTATAAGGAATCATAATCTCCTTCTTAATACCCTATGTAGCACAATACTCCACAAACTCATTAGAGGTGTACTCACCCCCATTATCCAATCTAAATACCTAGATCCTCCTACTAGACTAGTTCTTTACTAGAGCTCTGAACTCCCTGAACTTATCAAAGACCTCATCCTTGGTATTAAGGAAATATATCCAGGTCTTCCTAGAGTAGTCATAAATAAATGTCACATAGTAGTTGAAGCCACTAACTAACTACACACTCATAGGACCACAAACATATGAATGGATAGATCCAATATCCCATTGGACCTATGCTCACTATATGGAAATGCTCTACGGGCATATTTTCCCAAGGCAAAACCCTTATGGGGGTCATGCCTCTCTGTTGCAACCTTAGGCACTCATGTAACTTCCTATCTCAAATGGCTCAACACACCAAAATGAAAATATGTCATTTGTCTATGTCATAACTCACTCAAATCTGTGTTATTGTTGACTAATTATTTTCTTGGATCAAAATGAAATTTATATACCTTCTCAATATGAACCCTAATATTTTATCCATATTGGATGTAGACCCCTTTGTTCTAATGTACACCTTCTCTCCATGAAAGGTCACCTCAAAACATTTATCCTCTAGGGTCAAAACCGAAATGAGGTTCTTGGTAAGACCAAGAATGTACAATACATCAGCGAAACAGACTAGCTTACCAGAATCCCTCTGAAATGAAATTGTGTTGATGCCTTGCACCATATAGTGTGCATAATATCCCAACTCAATATGAAGATTCATGACTCCCTCCTGCAAGATACTAAAGAAATTATTGCACCTATTCATATGAAAATAAGTGCCACTATCAACATACCAAACACTTGTGACAGTTGAACTCAACATACATGCAATAAGGAAGAAATTGTCCTCAAATATTTTGAAAAAATATTCTACTCCTATAGAGGTTTCCATCTATGGCTTACTCTTTTTCTTTTTCGAACACTGTGAGGAAAAATGTCCAAAATTGTGACACTAGAAACACTTTACTTTGGAGAAGTCAATTCTTTTCTTGTTTCCTCCTACTCCACTACCAGAGCCCTTCTTCATAGACTTTCCCTTGCTTTTGCTTGCAATATACAAATCCTCCTCGTCAAAAATCTGAGGTGATGTATATGTACCACTCTCTTGACCAAGGTGAATATATTCCTACAAAAAATCATCCTATAAGCGTTGTCAGTCAAGGATCTTCTCTAGAGATACAATTCCACGCACAAATGTGTCTCATGGCTTTGAAAATCCATTAAGGGTTATATGTATTAACTCAAAATAATTTTTCTTTGAGCCAACTGCTGCAAGATCATCCATGGTTTGTGTAAGAGAGCTGGGGTAGGGAGACACACCTTCTCCCTTTTCCATCTTGGTACCTCACATCCTTTCCTGAAGCACCATAATATTGTTTTCATTCTTACTCTGATAACGGATACCCAAGGCCATCCACATGACTTTAGCACACTTTTTCCCTGAAAGGTGTGGGATTATGTGATCCTTTACCCCATCAAGGATTATGCTCATATCCTTCACTTCACCCTTATTCCAGGCCCCCAACAAAGTTGCATATGTAGGATCTAATGCTTTATCATCAACATGTTCAAGGACATCATTGAGATCCAAGATTCTAGTAACCCTTCATTTCTAGGTGGGGAAGTTCTTCGCACCTTGAAGTCTATCCTCAACTCTCAAAGTCATGGCTATTTTTGAAACTGTGTATTTCCAAATCCTAACGTTGTCTTAAAAATTGATTATGCTCAAGATATGAAAACAATATCCTTAACCCAATACGTTGATGTTTTTATTTCAACAAGATGGCTTTGATACCATGTGAATCCATTAAAACCAATCACTAGAGAACTAATAATCCACAATTCTTTAATACCCAGAAAATTATTAACACCATAAAATTATGAAATTGAAATTCCTTAGTTATTGTGAGGTTTCTTCACAATAATAAAACAACACACAACATGAATATAACTAAGAATCAATGTAGAAGATAACAACAATCATAACACATGAGAGACACCAAATTTTTTGGGTAAAATTATTGATAATTACAGCTCCATGAGACATCCTCCATGACACAGACTAAGGGAGTCAGCCTATGAGAGAGCCCATGAGATGGGTGTATTTTTCTCTTTGAGATGGATATGGAACACTGTGTGCCCATGAGTAGGGAAGATTCCCATGATATGGGTGTGTCATCTGATATGAAACGATGTGTAGCCCTACGAGGGGTAAAGGGGGCCATGTGATGGGTTTATCATTCTCCTCTGTGAAGAGATTTGAGACGATGTGGTACTCTAGATGATCCTCCTATGAGACTCAATGAGATAGAGATATATTGAGTAGGACGTCCATGTGGCTGACCATAGGTGGACATGATCCTAATGGTTGATCACTAGTGAGTGTGTGCCAAGATGATTCTCCTATGAGACTCGGTGAGATAGATATTTGTTGATTTGGACGTCCATGTGGTTGATCATAGGTGGACGTACCCCTATTGATTTAGCACTAGTGGGTGTGTGAGATCCCTTGCTATATTTTCTAAGAGTTAGATTTACCTATAACCCTAATTGTGATGTAAAGGGTACAGGTCGATCCCACCATAAAGTGAAATATAATTAATGTAAAACATAATTAATATGGTAATTATTAATTATATTCTGAGTTATTGAGGTTGGCCCTATTCTGCCAATAGACATGATTTTTTATGTGTCCACTCTAGTATAAATAAAGGTTATTTCCCCATTGAGGAAACACAACACACATGTGACTTTGGAAATTTCAGCAAGTACAAGTTCTAGGGCTGAAGTGTGCACCTCTCTTGGGCACTAGCCTTCTTGGTTTTTGAGAGCACCATTTTGTGTGCTAGGTCTATGGTGTGGGATTTATTTCTCTTGAGAATATATAAAAGGATTGATTGGTTTTTCTTCCCTTGTTGAGAAGGTTCTCCCAAGATGTTTCTTGTGTTCTTGTGCATGGTATTTCTTCTTGTGATCTTGGTTATTGTAGCAAATTGTTAATGGTGTAGTTGCATGTGTCTATGGTTCAAGTAAATGCTAAAAATGAATTAAAACTCATGCTTGATCCTAGCCTAGTAAAAATTCAACATGGTATCAGAGCTTATGTCTTCAAGAACCCATTGCACACGAATCTACAAGTTATCCTCTCACTTTCACAGAACCGTACGACCCTCCTAGGGTTTCTAGAAGATTTGTACGACCCTCCTTTTCTGAGGTATTCCAGTACCTTAAACTTGGACATTGGGGATTAAAATTGTATGGGAGTGTACAACCTCACTCAGTGCACTCCCAGCAAATTTCAGATTGTATTTTCGAGCATTTTGGATTTTCTCCCTAGGGTTTCGCAATTTATGCAAAAATTTCAGAATTAGGGTTTTCTACAGCTCATTGAAGGAACCTCTCAGCTCACTAATGTTATTATAAATTTCAAGGATTATTTTTTTCAATCTTAATCCCAAGAAAACCTAAGGTTGTTAGCCTAGCCTAGTTGTTAGGTTTTCTAGCCCAGTTGGCAAGGGTTTGTGAAGAATCTAAAATATGATGAACAGAACTGTCATGGGAGATAAGATTGATGGATCAAAAAAATACAGTTCCTGGAAGACAAGACTTCAAAGCAGGGATGATTTTAAGGATGTAAATTTATTTTATAATGTAGAAACCTTGGTGAATCTTACTAATCTTTCATATGCCAACTATTGAATGTTTGGCGATATTTTTGTAAAAATATTCAAATTTCTAAGGATTTAATATAGTTTGTATAAAATTTTGGCATTTTTAAAGGTAAAATAATTTTATCTTATATAATTTGGGTGAATCACTTTTAGAATAGAAAATATGTTTTTGGGGAAAACCTTGGAAAATTATCCCATGAGCGAAATTTAGCCCCTAAAATCATGCCTACTTTAGAGAGATGAAGACATCAAAAAAGAAGCCTTCTTATTTATCTCATCACTCTCAGGTATGTTTCCTACTAATGATGATACTTGGCTAATTGATAGTGGTGCCTCTAGGAACATGACCAATTTTAGAGATCACCTAACTAATCTTGTTGAGAAAGAGACCAATCTACATGATGTTCTTGGAAACCATGCCAAATATAATGTGAAAGGGGTTGGAACTTCTCCCTTTTAGCTATATTTTGACATGCATATTCCACTAAGTGAATTACTATATGTACCTGGGATGAAGAGGATCCTTGTCTCCATCTATTCCTTAGAAGACAAAGGCTATAAGGGTACCTTTTCTGAAGGTAAAGTTCTTGCATGGCACAAGGACTCACATATAAATTATTCCAAAGTAATTGGTGTTCGAGAAAGCATCTTATACGGATTGACCATCAGACCAATCCATGCCATGTTACATGATATTATCATCTTGAGTGAGCTATGGAATAGCATACTTTCTCACATTCATTATATATCTCTTCTGGATCTAGCGAAAATGGTAATAGGCCTTCGAGAGATACATATTCAACATAAAGGTTTTTGCAAAGGTTTTTCCCTTGGAAAGAATGTCAAAGGGTCCTTCTTGAGCAGTGACAATAGATTCAAGGAAATATTGGACTTGATGCATTCATATGTGTGTGGGCCAATGATTGTTGCCTCTCTGAATGGATATTTGTACTATGTACTCTTCATAGATGATCATTCTTGGAAAACATGGATTTACTTCCTGAAGAAAAAGGATCGAGTCCTTGAAAATTTTCAAGAATTTAAAGATCGAGTTGAGAACCTAACCGGAAGAAATATCAAGTTATTAAGATTGGATAATGGAGGAGAATACGCCTCCAAGGATTTCACCATTTTTTGTATTGAATCAAGGATAAAGAGGGAGTACACAATTCCTTACAACCCTCAACAAAATGGGGTTGCAGAGAGGAAGAACATAACCATCATTGAGGAAACCAAAGAAATGATACATGATTAGAGTCTACCTATGACTCTGTGGGAAGAAGCATGCATGATAGCAGTATATGTTCAGAACAGGATTCCTCACCATATTTTGAAGAAAATAACTCCTGAAGAAGCCTTCACCTGAGTTAATGTTGATATTGGACACTTCAGGATATTTGGGTGCCTAGTATATTTTCATGTACCCAAAGAGAAGAGATCCAAGCTGGACCCTTCAGGGAGAAAGGCTACATTTGTGGGATACAGTGAATCTTCAAAGGCATATCGGATCTACATCCCTGGTGAGAGACAGATTGAGATAAGTTGAGATGTTATCTTTGAAGAAGAAATAGCCTTTCAAAGATCCAGAGAATCTCAGATGGAAATTGAAAGTGAGACAGTACCTTCTCCCCCCTCAATAGTTCAAAGGGAGACAAACAGTATTCTAGTTGATCCAGTTGTTCCAGCTGATCCAATTTCTCCAATTGATATCCCCAAAGATATTACAGTAGGGAATAAAAGGCCTGCTTTTGCTCGATAGACTCTGCAGGAGGCAGAGGGACATGCAGCCCCTCAGGGCACATCCCATTAGAGAAAGAGACCAAATATATTTTTGAGCTACCTTTCATCCATGATCCACATCATTGATTTAGAGACTTCTTGTCATAGATAAGCTACAGGTAAGTAGGTATGGAAATATTCCATGATAGAATAATATCAGTCTATCTTGAGTAATGATGTATGGGATATTGTTCTGAGACTAGAAGGGAAGTCTGTAGTGACTTCCAAGTGGATCTATAAGATCAAGAATGAATCTTATGGAAGTATCTAGAAATACAAAGTGAGATTTGTAGCCAAATGATTCTCACAAGTAGAGGGAGTTGACTATGATGAGACATTTTCTCCAGTAGCCCGATACATTTCCATCCATACTACCATTTCACTAGTTGCATTCATGGGTTGGAAACTACATTAGATGGATGTAAAGACATCCTTTATCAATGGTGATATTGAGGAAGAATTTATATTGAGTAGCCAGAAGGACTTGTGNTATTACCATATTTTTGGTAACGATTATTTAATATTGGTCCTATATGTGGATGACATATTCGTCACTGGTTCAGAAAGACTTATTATTGAATGCAAGAAAGCATTGACTGCTAAATTTGATATGAAGGATCTGGGTATGATGCACAAATTCTTGGGACTAGAAGTATGGTAGAGGACAAATGATATTTTCTTGATTCAAGGAAAATATAAAGTGGAGTTATTGAATAAGTTCGGTATGACAGACTGCAAATCCATGCCTACATTGATGGTGATGGATTTGAAGAAAATGAATGATGTTGATTTAGGCGAGATTGATCCACACTTGTATCGATAGATGATTGGATAAATTATGTATCTGGTTAACACCATACCTAATATATGCTATGCAGTGAATGTACTTAGTCAATTCATGAGTCAATCGAGACAGACTCATTGGATAACAGCAAAGCATGTATTGAGATATCTACAAGACACAGTTGGATATGGCCTGAGATATGCCTCCATGGTAGACTTGAGTTTGCAAGGATATGTAGATGCAGATTGGGCAGGGAGCAAAGTGCACAGGAAGAGCACATCTAGTTGTTGTTTTACTTTGGGGTCTGCCATGGTTTCATGATGTAGTAGGAAATAGAGCTATGTGTCCTTCAGTACCACATAAGAAAAGTATATAGCTTTGAGTGTGGCAGTCTGTGAAGAAGTGTGGCTTCGCAAGGTCCTGACATATTTATTTGATCATGATATGGATCCCACCATTATTCATTGTGATAACCAGAGTTGTGTGAAGCTCTCTAAGAACCCTATGTTTTACAATAGATTGAAACACATTGAGATAAAATATCATTATATCAGAGACATGGTGCAAAGGAAAGTAGTACACGTGCATTACCTTCCTACACATGAGCATACTGCAGATATCTTCACCAAACTGCTTGCCAAGACTAATTTCAAGTGATTTTGTGAGACACTTGGCCTGGCAGAGAATACCTCCCTAGCTAAGAGGGTTTTTTGATGATCACAGCCAAGACGAAGTTCAAGTACTTCTGTGAGAAACATGGCATGGTGGATAATGCCTCCCTAGCTGAGAGGGAGTGTTGATGATTACAATTGTGTGAGACATCCTCTAGGACACAGACTGAGTGAGTCGGCCTGTGAGAGATCCCATGAGTTAGGTGTGTCCATGAGATGGGTATTTTTTTCTCTCTGAGACAGAGATGGAACATTTTGTGCCCCTAAGTAGGGAATATGCCCATGAGATGGGTGTGTCATCTGAGATGAAATGATGTGTACCCCTATGAGGGGTTAAGGGGCTCATATGATGGCTTTACTATTTTCCTCTTTGTAGAGAGTTGAGAGGATGTGGTACTCCAGATGATTCTCCTGTGAGACTCAGTGAGATAGAGATATGTTTAGTAGGACATCCTTGTGGTTGGGTACAGGTGGAAGTGATCCTATTGGTTGAGCACTAGTGAGTGTGTGCCCAGATGATTCTCATGTGAGACTCAGTGAGATAGAGATATGTTTATTTGGACATCCTTGTGGGTGAGCACAAGTGAACGTGCCCCTAGTGGTTGAGCACTATTGGGTGTCTGAGATCCCTTGCTATATTTTCTAAGAGTTAGATTTACATGTAACCCTAATTTTGATGTAAAGGGTACATGTCGGCCCCACCACAAATTAAAAGATAATTAATGTGCTAATTATTAATTATATTTTAAGTTATTGAGGTGAGCCCTGTTGTGCCAAAATATTGTTGTACACATCGACTACACTGAGAGGGGGGGGGTGTGAACAATGTAGGGATCTTTTTCCCAAAACTCCTTAGTTAACAATCACCATTAAATCATTACTCATTGTTGTAATTTATAACTAGTTAAATGTCAACACATATCAGCAACATATATCAGAAATATATCATCAACAAGTCATCACCACAAGGAACACAAAGAACACAAGATGTATGTACAATTTTATTTTTATTACAGACTACAATCCTTGGGGTTTTTCAGAAACAACTGAATAGAGTAAAACTCTACAAGAGAACTAGATCTATAATGAAAAAGTCATCTTACACCCTCAACACCAACTGAGATGAGGCAACAATCATCAACAGATATCAATCTATACATAAACAAGTGCATCAACCATGCACCATCTTGTGCCAAATAATCGGTAATCAACCTATACCATAAACAAGTGCATCCAAACATGTATCAAGTATATACCGATCATGTGTCAACTACTCATAAACAATGATTCATCAATATGTACCAACATCACCAACTATACACCTCATGTATCTACCAACTCATCTACTGCTTGTCTCAACCATGACTAGTTTTGGATTAGTCAACAACCCTAACTTGAAATAATCATAACTTTGTACTTGTAATGAATAAAGATATGAAAATGATATGCAATGTTATTCAATTTGTTTTATGAAATTCCTTCAGGTGACACTACTTGGAACCTCTTAGAAAATGAGTTATAGCAAAAATAGCATACCTTTCTGAATTCTAGCTTATTCTAGAGAGAGACTTTGTAGAGTGTTCCCTGCACAGAATACTTGTTGAATCAATCTAAAAATATTACAAAGAATACTAAAGACTGTAATATAACCAAATCAATTGGTATCATTGGATTTGGATATGTTATGAAGAAGTTATGACGCTTTTACCTTAAACACCTGCTTTAGACTAGTTTCCGGACTAGCCACAAACCCTATTTTCCACAAAGTGTATCTCCAAAAATACAGTGACCCACAAGATGAATGTTTTACCAAAGATAATTGGATATGTTTCCTCAATTTCATATCAATATCATGGTCTGAATCATTATAGAAAAAAAGTTATTGTGAAAATGGTGAGATGACCTATAAATAACATACATTAGAAAGAATCATGAAAAGAATTTATCCTCCCTTGAATTCCGGCTCTCTTTTTTTCACCTTCCCTCTGAAATTTGGCTTAGAAATCCTTTTCTTACCTCATTCACCTATATATATTCAATATTCTCAAGTGCTCGACACCAAAAATGCTCAAGAACCTCTCCATCAATACTCTAAAAGATATTCTCACAAGAAGCCCTCCATTGATCCACAAAAAGGATGATCTACAAGAGACCATTGCTATCTTATTTATACTTTCATCCTCTAGGTCACTTAACCTATTTTCCTTATTTTAAGGTTAACCACTTTCCATAAATAGAAAGTTCTCCAATACTTTATCATTTAAATATTCCTTCTTGATTTTGTCACCTTACTTTATCATTTATTGATTTTATCACTTCTCTTTATTATTTAAATAATCCACCTTGACTTTGCCACTTTACTTTATCATTTAAATAATATTAACCCATTTCTAGATCACTTAACCTATTTTCCTTATTTTAGGGTTAACCACTTTCCATAAATAAAAAGTTCTCCGATACTTTATCATTTAAATATTCCTTCTTGATTTTGTCACCTTACTTTATCATTTCTTGATTTTGTCACTTCTCTTTATTATTTATATAATCCACCTTGAAATTTTCACTACTTTATCATTTAAAT
>JASDQU010200568.1:944-15484 GCA_032191745.1 Picea mariana
TCCCCCCTCGACCTCAAAACAAAGTTTCCACAAATCCCACCCCTCTGCAAGGGGGGCTAGAAGGTACCCCTAACCTCAAGGGGTCTTCCTCGAATGTTGTCATTTTCATGTGTGACCAAATGGTCAATTTGAAAATGCACACTAAGAAATATGACATTATCTAGCCTTCCCATGTTGTGCCAGAAGAAACATATTCTTCCCTACCTAGTGGCCCTTTGCAGATAGAAAATTCATCTTTTGACGCATTGCTTCACCCCTGAAAGGGATTTCTTCAACACACAATGCATAATCCTAACACACATGCTACCCCTAACTACAGTATTGTGGAAGACTTGGCCTAGGAACCTTGTTCCATGTTTGTGTTTGAAATCCTCCAAAGATTCCCCATGTAGTGGAAAACTTTATTATATACCATAGGTGGGATTGATCCCTCAGATTCAAGTTTGATAACCTTTGAGACCACAGGTTACTCATAGGCTCTCCCATTAGGTTTCATTTTAGATCATAGTGTGATCATTTGGGAAAAACATCTACCAGACAATGGTGGTTGAAGGATCCCTGACTTTCATCATGTCTAGTTCGTGTTGGAAGGTCCTTGGCTCTCCTAAACTCAACACGTTTGCAACACTATTGAAGGAATTTGATGAACATATGTTCTAGCCTCATGGAATAGTCACCACCTTACCCATTGAGTTAGGTGGAAAGACTATCTCTGTGGCGGTAGAGGTATTCAATGAACCTCTTGAGAAAAACTTGCTAATCAAGTGTACTTGGTTCTATGAGATTACTATAGTTGTCTCATCAGTCTTTAGGGTCCTATGATTCCCTCACCAAGGGAAAATCGTTAATATCGATCAGTTTGTGTTATGTACCCTATACCTTAGATTCAATGTGGGGTCTAATGTGCCCTTTGCTAGTGATACCACATATTCTTATATGAACATCAATGTCAGGATGTTCAAATATCCTTTATTGACAGGAATATGTCCCCTTCCCCCACTGTATACCATTTCCAATGTTTCTCCTATCAACATGATTTCCTCATCTACCAGTGGATCCCTCGTGTATGTTTATTCTTAGGCGGTACCTCGTTTTGAGAATGTTGAATCATATAAATCATCCATGCCACTCACCATGATCGAGATTGTAGATACAAAAATCCCATCAACATCTGATCATACTGGTCACCAACTCCATTCTCATTGCCCATATGGGTTGTTGACTCTCTCAGTTCATGTAACTCCCTTGATTTTTAGTTGTCATCAGAAGAGACCATCCTAGAAGTCATGGCTTCCATAGAAAATCTAAAAGACTAGATGATGCATCAATCATCTTGTCATCATTTAAAACAAATGAGAGTTAGCATGACGAGTCTTGACCTGATACTAGGGAAATTTTCTCGAGCATCTAGTGGAACCTCTAGCCTCAACCCTTTTCCACCTCAGTTTTCTTTTTCATAACTTGCCACAGAATTCTATACTACCCCTTCGCTCGAATATTTTTGTTTTGCACTTCCTTCATGTCTTTATGGACCCATCAAGGATATTTCATAGCTCACAAAACCACTCATGATGAGTATCTTCATATATAAACATTCATTTATAGGTGGAATGGCCCCAACATGGTGTGCCATATGATGTCGACATTGGACCATGAGTTCATTGGTTATGAAAAATATCCTTGGCCTAAGCCTTGAAATAGAATCTACTTTGTGTAAACAATCCAAATGTGTAGTTCCTTGTACATAGGTGTGTCATGTGAATGCTTTTCTTTTCCATATATCATATCCTAAAAATCCAAAAAGTATTTTATTTTTTGAGATTTCATTATGCATTTTTACCTTGGAATCTAGTTTACATGTGCATGACAAGATTCTAGGGAATGTTTTTACAAAGATGGTGATTTCCACTACACTTGTGGTATATATTTCTAAATTGGCATATAGGGATAGGTTTTTCTCTGCATTTTTCTCCTTTCATTATTAACCATCCATGTTGCGAGTGTTATTACTTAGGTCCAAACTTGGTTAGTTGCAACATTAGCCACTCCTTTTGCATGTTGTAATTGGTTCAATAGTGCATACTCTTCGTGGGAATCCTATTTATCACTCGTATTTCCATTCAATGCCCATGTTGAATTTTCCTATAGGCCCAAGAGACCACCTTTATCCCTATCATGACTTGAAGTTGAGCCTCATTCTCCTCTCTTCATCTATATTCCATCTATGTATTATGAGGGTTCCTGAGTTTTCTTTGTTTCTCGATGATTTCCTATGCATTTTATTCTCGCATCATGTTTCCCTTTATTGTGCTCCTATTTTCCCATATCCTACTTACCTCTATGCCGTAGCCTTGACCATCCACCTCTTGCATTATTTGGCCTTCATTTTTCACCCATATACCTAGGGAGAGAACAACTACCAAGAATAAATCTCACTTGCCAATACCATTTGCATTCCTCATTCCTTAGGTTGTTTCCATGCACTTGGAACACAACAACATGTTGTTAAGCCACTCGTTCTCTCTCACTGATTACACTTTTATTCTTTCATGCTTGTTAAATCATGAAGAAGACCGATATTACTTGTGTTATTCTTTCATGCTCATTAAACTATAAATTAGACCGATCATACTTCTATTCCTCTTTCACGCTCGTTAAACCATGAAGAAGGCAAAAAATACAAAAAATAAATAAAAAAGGAGGGTTTTTTTTCACCATTGGTCTATTCTCAAAATGGTAGTGTCAGTCGATTCACCCTTGAACATGAAACCTATTTGAGTCCTCATCATATAATTTGGTTTTATCTTTCCTAGGATTTTTCCTAGTAATATGATTCAGAGATACTCCTCTAATTGGTTACTCTTCTAGTCATCATGGACAATGCTTTGATGCCTCCTGCGATGTCGCACTATTATTTTCCAACTGTTGTGTCTTTCTTCCAATTCACCATTATGTCATGCTATATGTTCAAGGGAATTTTAATCCTGAGTCAACCATTTGTTGTTTTGTTGGATTTTTGAGTTGGCCATCCCTGTGTCTATTCTACTTTGGGATACTCTCTCTTCACATCATCTCTTGGTTTATGTCTCATGTTGATTGATGGGGGATACATTAAGGACCTCCTTCAATGGATTTTTTCCTATTAACTTCAACACAGTATCTAGGAGAGGGGTTTAGAAACCATCTAGTACCTTGGATCTTGCATTCATTAGTGGCAGGCATCCTCGTGATCGATAGTGGGTTTACATCATTGATTCTTGATCGATTGATTATACAAGTGTTTGACATCAAATCATATATTAACACTTTATAGATTGTAAACATACCTTGGGGTCCATATTCATCATCGGTTGGTCCCCTCATGTCTATTAATAGTATACATCAATGACCAATAATCAGAAAGTTTCTACCATGCTCAACATCAACTCATTTATTCTCATGTTTTAGATCATACCATCGGGGTTTGGGACAAATACCTTGGATTGGGGCCATATCCTTATTTTACAGTATCCCCTCCCAATTTGAGATGGATTATATCACTTGTATATAAATACTTTTGGGGCACTCTCCTCAATTCTCGTTGTCTTCTTGACATCTATATGTTGTGTCATAGATCCACATTGTATCTACTGGTGGCTATGATTATGTTCCTAACATAGATCCACATTGTATTATCTCATGTCTATCGTACTATTAATTACATGCATCAACTATGTATTCTTTTGTGGCCATGCTCTAGCATTTTATATCATGGATCTATAGTGTATTGTTTGCTAGCCATTCTAATTCATATTCTGAGTATATCTACCTAAGGGATTATTCTATTTATATTCTCATCCTTTTTATTTTATTTCAATACTTATTTGACTTCCAAAACCCCTTATTCTCTCTCCTCATGTTGCCTCAGATGGACACTATTTATTGTAATGTATTTTGGCCATCCACTCCTTTCTTAAAATCACACATTAGGGGGCATTTGTTATAGCCTTAATTTCCACCCTATAGGATAGAGAGGAACACATCATAGGGTAGACGCTAGAATACATATTTTTCCTAAGTTTTGACCCCTTTTGGAGCATTTTTTGAGGTCCTCGCAGGACACACAATAGACAAAAAGAGAGGCCCTTGGTGAACACTAGTTTCTCAACAAGCAAGGCACTTCTTAAATTATAGAATCATGAAGTTACGAGGTGACAAGAAAGGGATGAGTTGGATAGTCATGGAAAATTCTTGGGAACTCACATCATTCAAGTCTCTAGTGGTCTCTAGAAGATCAATAAGCCTCTCCCAAGCCTCCTCCAAGAGCTATATACCAAAGGAAAACCTTGGGAAAGAGAAGGAAGAATTGAATAGTATTTATATGTTTTCCAACTGCAGAGGTATATATTATCATATCCAGAAGTCAGTGAAGACTAGCCTAACCAAGGAGAGGAAAGGTGCAAAGAGGTTAAAGGAGCTTCCATCAACATTTGAGGTAGTCATGTATTGATGTAATGTTATTATGATTAATAATAGATCAATGGTTTTCCCTCCATTTTATTTTTGTTTTGTCATGAATGAATTGGATCTGAATATATAATTGATTAATCAAAGTATATCCAAGGCATTAGTGATTATTCTTAACACTACAGAAAGGAAAAAGGTTGGTAGTGTTTTTTACTTGTGTGGAGGAAGCAGGTGATAGGAGATGGAGTTGGAGTTATAGATCTACACCGGCTAGGACACTCAAGGATATCCCTCAAACAAAAAGGTATGTTTATATACTCCTTTTTAGTGTAGAGAATGTTTTCCCTTCTATATCTAGGAGAACTATAGGAAATATAGCCCCTTTCTGTCTAGGATTACTAGGCTAATCCTAGGGATATCTTCTTGATTATTCAGTGAGATCCCTGTGAGAAATATTCCCATAACACCAACTACATTTGAGGTTCCAATTTCCCCAAATATAAAACTTTGTTCTTTCTTCTTCAAGGTGATAAAATTTGGTTTATCTCTTGTCATTTGACTTGAGAAGCCACTATAAATATACCAGTTATCCTTATTATTTTGTGCACATAGTGCAAATTGTATGAACAAGGATTTTTATTTCTTTTGTTCCATTTGTTCCTGATTTGTTTTCATGACTATTGGGGTTTCATATTTTATGAAAAAACTTATACAAAACTTTGTTATATTCCCATAATTTTTGCAGTTATAACATATAATGTTATTGATGCAGGAAAATCATTGAAATAGTTAATGAATCATTGTGGGAGATGAATCATCATACAATGTAGCATGTATTAACTGGTTTGAATTCCAAGGAAGACACAACATTTATTTTTGAGACCTTCGTAATTAAATATCCCCTAAGATATAAAAACTAGAACCATTGTATGCATAATAGGAAGGTTGTAATTGCCTTTAAATGACTATAGGATTGTACAGATTTTGAGCTTCGACTCATATCTAAATTTGTAAATGTTCATTTACTATGAGATCTTAGTGATATGAATGCCTTTATTATGATGTGAAATCACTATATTCATCTAGAGGGAAGGATCGAGAATCCAAGAATGTGTAAAAATCATTGTAATATATGCTTCTATGTAGTTTTTTTTACAAGAGAAGAGAAGAGAAGAGAAATACTCTCAAAATTTTCCTGAAAGAAGGTTGTAAGATTATTTTGTTCTTTGTGAAACCAAAATAGATACTGTGTTGTTACATTTGTGTATGTGTGTCTGTACTTGTATGTTTTAGGAATGAGTTTATAATTTTGTTTAAGTTTCAATTTTTTATCTTTCGGTAGTCTTCGTGCAAGGAGTGCACATTGCCAACGCAAGGCGCGTGAAGGTCGAACCCTCTATGGGTTTAGAATTTAAGGAGAGAGAGTGCAATTTGACACAAAGTAAGTGCAAGGAGTGCGTAGAAGATTCTTTAAAATACCAAATTTGCAAGAGAGTTAGCACAAGGAGTGTGCAGGCGATAAAACTTCAGGGTCAAAATCTCAGGAGGGAAGCACATGTGTGCACCAGAGTTCACTTCCTCGAAGTGACAAAGCGTAGGAGAAATAGCGATATTAGATCTCTCGGGAAGAGCTCAGAGTACCCTCAAAATCCTTTGGTAAGGAATTGATGGTACATATTTCACGTTTGGACTCTGAACTTCTCATGAACCATCGATCTTACTCACAAATATCCATAGTATATCTAGTGAAGCATCATCCTTAGATCTCCAAGACCTTCAATAGTTCAATGATTCAGAACTCCGAAAAGTTGAGGTAATTTTGGTTAGATTAGAGGAAACCCCAAAGCCCGGAGTCCCAGAATAAATACTAGATTTAGATATGTAAGAGAAGAGGATCCCCCACTAGTCGTACGATCAAATTATGATCATTGAAAGAGGGTAAAGTGGGAGGATAGGGTGAGGATGAAAAACTATTAGTCAATAGCACTTTATGACTAGGCTTGGATGGTAACCACTCTAGGTGATTTGAGCATGTTGTGTTTGGATGAATTATCCCAAAGTCATGAACTCCCAGAGGACCGAATGATCCCCTTTTTTCTTAGCAGTTGGTTTTGGCCTATGGTATCATGCATCACTTCGTTGGAGGAAAGAGACCCTTACGAACTGAATATTAATGCCTTTGTGTTGGAAGGACTATGAAAAAAAAAAGAAACTCATGAGTTTTGCAAGGACCTGAGTGCCAATTGGGCTCTTGTTAAGATACTCTACTAGACCGGGAGGTCACACCATCCCTTTGGGGTTGCATCCAGTGGTATCAGAGCACGAAAAATATTTGTGTGGAGATATATTGGAAACTATGCCATCGAGGATACACAGGGAGAGACCTCTAGCTAATGCAACTATGGAGGAATAAATGAGACAAATTCATGCAAGGTTAGATTCCATGGAAGAAACACAAATGAGAGAACTAGAGACTTGTGATTTTAATGATGTTGAGAGTGAAAATCCAGAAGAAGAGGAAGTTGCAGTAGAAGAATGATTATTGAGAGTTGTTGTCAAGATCAAAACTAGGGAAAAGATGGAAGTATTGATGTATGAAGGTAATTTGGATGTAGAGTAATTACTTGACTGAATAAATGACTTAGATAAATATTTTGATTATGAGGATATTGATGATGATAATAAATTAAAGCATGTTGTGACCAAGTTGAAGGGACATGAAACTTTATGGTTTGATGAGTTGCAATGTGACAGAAGGAGGAAAGGTAAACCCAAGATTAAGAGTTGGGATAGAATGGTAGCTAAGATAAAGGATAATTTGTACCCAAGGATTATCAGTTGAATATGTTCAAAAGATTACATAATCTAAGACAAAAAGGTTTTCCAGTGAAGGAATATACTAAAGAATTCTATAAGTCGAATATAAGAGCAGGACATGGGGGAAATGATGAAGAGAAATTTGTTAGGTATATCAATGGGTTGAGGTATGAAATACAAGATGAAATTAGTCTAGTGACAATGAGGACTGCATAATATGCTTATCGGGAATCTCTACAAGTAGAAGAAAAACTGTCAAGAAAGAAGAATCATAAGAACATGGGAAAGAATCCAACCCGAGGAAAAGGAACCACAAGAGAAAATTTCCAGAAGACAAGGGAAGAAGCTAGTAGCTCTGGCAATTGGATATCTAGAAGAGGAGGCTATAGAGGAGGAGAATCTAGAGGAAGGATACCTTTTCCAAGAGGTAGAGGAGGAGAGATCAAGTGTTATGATTGTGGGAAGAAAAGACACATGTCTTAGGAATGTCCTAAAAACAAAACTAAAGTTTTTAGAGAATCCCACATTACTAAGGCTCAACATAAGATTGTAGAAACAAAGACAAAAAGAGAAGTTGTTGAAGAGGGAATATCACTCATGATGAGGAAAGACCTTGTGAAACCAGAAAAGGAGGTACAAGATCCTGCACAAAGAAAGAGTCTTTTTAGAACTTCTTGCAAGTCGCAAAATAGAGTATGCAAGGTGATCATAAATGGTGGGAGCACTGATAATTTAGTGTCCACATAAATGGTGGAAAAGATAAAGTTGGAAATGATAGCACATATGAATCCATATAGGGTGTTGTGGATGTAAAAAGGACATCAAGTCATGGTAGGTAGACAATGTAAAGTTGAATTTAATACTGGTAGTTATAAGGATGAAGTTTTATGTGATGTCATACCTATGGATTTTTGTCATGCTATATTGGAGAGGCCATGGAAATATAACAAAAATGTCATACATGATGGGAGAAAGAATACTTATACCCTTAAAAAGAATGGGTGTAGACATATGTTGTTGCCACTAGAAGATAAGGGAGTCAAAGAGGAGGCTAGTTAAAGTATACTTCTCATGAGTGGGAAGGAGATCTTGAAAGAAGTTAAGAAATATTAGGAGATGCAGTTTGTTGTTATAGGAAAGTCGAGAGGTATCCTTAAAAATAATTCCATGAATGACTTGACTATTGAAATTTAGGAATTAATGAATGAGTTTGTTAACATTGTTGTGGATGAATTGCCTCATACTCTACCTCTCCTCAGAAGAGGTATTCATCATAGTGACCTTATTCCGGATGCAAGTTTTTCAAACAAAGAAGCATATAGGTTGACCCCTCAAGAGAATGAAGAAGTCAAGAAGCAGGTCCAAGAGTTATTGGACAAAGGGTTGATGAGAGAAAGTCTGAACCCATGTGCAGTATAGACTGTGTTGAGTCCAAAGAAGGTTGTTGGTTGGAGAATGTGCACAGATTATATATCTATCAACAAAATAACTATTAGATATAGATTTCCGTTACCCTGAATGGATGTTTTGATGGATTGTTTGAGTGGAGCTAGTTATTTTTCCAAAATAGACTTGAAAAGTGGTTATCATCAGATAAGGATGTGAGGAGGATTTGAATGGAAAGTATCCTTCAAAACAAATGAAGGGCTATATGAGTGTCTTGTTATGCCATTTCGTTTAAAAAATGCTCCAAGTACATTCATGATATTGATGAATGAAGTGCTCAAAGACTTTATTGGGAAATTTGTAATTGTTTCTTTGGATGATATCCTAGTCTATAGTAAGACTAAGGGGGAGCATTTGAGACAATTAAGGATGGTGCTGAGGAGATTACAGCAGGAGAATCTATTGATAAATTTGAAGAAATGTTCTTTTATGAAGACATATCTTGTGTAATTGGGGTTTTTGATCTCTTCAAATGGATTGAAGATGGATGTAGAGAAGGTGAGAACTATAAAGGAGTGGACTTCTCCAAGAAGTGTGTTTGAGGTAAGGAATTTTCATGGATTAGAAAGTTTCTACATAAATTTCATCATAAATTTTAGCAGTATTTGTGTACCCATAGTGGATACTACAAAGAAAGGACATGGATCCTTTGACTAGAAAAAAGAAGTTGAGAAAAGATTTAGGTTGTTAAAACAGAATATAACAGAACAACCCATCTTGATTTTTCTAGATTTCAGGAAATGTTTCGAAGTCAAGTGTGATGCAAGTGGAGTGGCCATCGGTGCAGTTTTAAGCCAGGATGATAATCTTGTTGCTTATTTCAGTGAGAAGTTGAATGATGATAAGAGGAAACATTCAACTTATGATAAGGAATTTTATGCTATAATTCAAGATTTGAAAAATTGGAGGCATTATCCTAAACCAAAAGAGTTTATTTTGTATACTGACAATCATGCTTTGTATTTTATAACTAGACAAGAGAAGTTGAATTAGAGACATGCCAAATGGGTAGAATTCATGCAGAATTTTACTTTTCTCATTAAGAATATTAGTGGGAGTGCTAACAAAGTTGCATATGGTTTTAGTAGGAGATGTTTGATCTTGTAGGAATTCCAAATGGAGACTTTGGGGTTTGAACACCTCAAGGAAATGTATAAGGAAGACCCAAACTTCAAGGATGATTGTGAAGCTTGTGAAAGTCCTTTGATGAGGGATATAAGCCAATGGATGGAGTATCTAATCTAGGAAGGGTTGATGTTCAAAGGGAGTCAATTATTTATCCTGAAATGTTCAATGAGGGACAATTTGTTGAAGGAAAAGCATAGTGGAGGATTGGATGGACATTTTGGTCATGATAAGACATATGTACAGTTGATCTCTTCGTACTATTGGCCAAGCATGAGATATAATGTGAACAATTTTTTGAACATGTGAATAATATTCCGATATACTAAAGGGAAGCATTAGAATACAGGACTATACCATCCATTTCCTATTCCAAACAGGGCATGGGACGTTATAAGTATGGATTTTGTTATAGTATTACCAAGGACCCAAAGGGGAAGTGATTCAATTTTTGTGGTGGTTAACATGTTTTCAAATATGGAACATTTTATACCATGCCAAAAAACAAGTGATGCTACCCACATGGAAAATCTATTTTTCAAAGAGATTGTGAGATTGCATGGGTTACCTAGGAGTATAGTCTTAGACAGAGACAAAAAAATTGTAGAAAATTTTTGGAGGACTTTGTGGAAGAAAATGGGGATGAATTTGTATTTTAGTTCATCATATCACCCTCATATAGATGGACAAACTAAGGTAGTGAATAGAAGCTTGGGAAATTTGCTAAGAAGTTTGGTGAATGAACATAATAGTGAGTGGGATCAATTTCTTCCTCAAGCAGAGTTTGCATATGATTCATCAAACATGAGTACTAGTAAGATCCCATTCCATATATTATATGGAATGAACCCTAGAGGAATTTTTGAATTAAGAGATTTGGGACAAGCCGGATTTCAGAGTGCAGGAGAAGAACACTTTGCTACAGAAATGTAGAAATTGCATGAACAAATCAAAGACCAACTTTAGAGTAGCAGCCAAAGATATAAGGATAGAGTAGATTAGAAAGGGAAAGAGGTAAATTTTGAAGTTGGATACTATGTTCTAGCACATATTATAAAGGAAAGATTCCCATAAGGGAAATATAATAAATTGAAGATGAAAAATGTAGGACCTTGTAAAACCCTCAGGAAATTTTCTACAAATGCTTATGAGATTGAGCTACCAGAAGGCATTGGAATTTCATCGATATTTAATGTAGAAGACTTGTATCCTTATAGAGGGGATGGAACAGGAGAAGTATATGATCAAGATGAATTCCAGTGGATGCAACATATGCCCGCAATAGAGAGGCTCTAAATAAAGCATAATTTAGAACAGAGGATTGTTAAAATTACCAGGATGAAGGTCTATTATGAATACTTAGTAAAATGGAGGGACCATCCAATAGAAGATGCTAGCCGGTTGACTGAAGTAGACATTCAAAAACATGGAAAGGGAGTTTAGGATCTCATGGACAGGAGTCCATGAATATTTTATCCAGGGAGTCTGATGCAGGAGCATCATCAAAACAATTAATGAATCATTTTGGGAGATAAATCAGCGTACAACGTAGCACACATTAACTGGTTTGGATTCCAAGGAAAATGAAACATTTAATTTTGAGACATTTTTAATTAAATATCCCCTTAGATATAAAAACTAGAACCATTGTATGTATACCTAGAAGGTTGTAATTTTCTTTAAATGACTATAGAATTATACAGATTTTGAGCATCGACTCATATCTAAGTTTTTAAATGTGCATTTACTGTGATAGATTAGTGATAGGAATGTATTTATTAATATTTTAAAGCACTATATTTATCTAGAGGGAAGGCTCGAGAATCCAAGAATATGTAAAAAAAAATGTAGTCTATGTTGTAATATAGTTCTTTTTGGAAGAGAAGACAAGAGAAGAGAAATACTCTCAAAATTTTCTTGAAAGCAGGATGTAAGATTAGTTTGTTCTTTTTGAAACCAAATAAATAATGTGTTGTTACATTTGTGTATGTGTGCATTGTGTGTGTACTTGTATGTATGAGGAATGAGTTTATGATTGTGTTTAATTTTCAATTGTTTCTCTTCTGGTAGTCTTTGTGTAAGGAGTGCACAATGCCAATGCAAGGTGTGCATAGGCCAAACCCTCTACAGGTTTAGAAGATAAGGAGAGACAATACGATTTGGAATAGAGTAAGTGTAAGGAGACCACAAAAAATTATTTAGAATAACAAAGTTGCAGGAGAGTTAGAGAAAGGAGTGTGTGGGCCATAAAAATTCTATGGGTCAAAATAATAGGAGGGAAGCGCATGTGTGCGTTAGAGTTCTCTTCCTCGAAGTGAAAAAGCTCAGGAGAAATAGCGATATTAGAGAGCTTAAGTGGATCTCAGAGAACCCTCAAAATCCTTTGGTAAGGAATTGATGGTCCATATTTCATGCATGTATCCCTAACTTCTCGTGAACCATCGATATTACTCACAAATCTACATAGTATATCTAGTGAAGCATCAACCATATATCTCTGAGCTATTCAATAGTTTGGAGATTCATCACTCTGGAAAGTTAGGGTGTTGTTGGGTAGAGTAGAGGAAACCCCGAAGCTCAGAGTCCCAAAGTAAATCCTAGTTGTAGATATGCAAGAGAATAGGATTCCCCGCCATCCATCTGACCAAAGTCTAATAATTGAAATAGGGTCAAGTGGGAGGATAGAGTGAGGATCCACTACTATCGGTCAATATCACTTTATGACCAGGATGGATCGGTAACCACTCTAGGTGATTCGAGCATGTTGTGTTTGGGTGAATTATCCTGGAGTTCCGAAGTCCTAGAGTGTCGAACGAGCCCCTTTTTTCTAAGACCTTGGTTCTATCCTGTGGTCTCATGAATAACTTCATCATAGGAAAGATACCTTCGCGAATGAAGATTCATGCCTATTTGTTGGAGGGCCTGTCAAAACAAAAGAGAAACTCGGGGGTTCTGCAAGGACATGAGAGCCAATTATGCTCTTGTTAAGATATGATCCTAGATCGACAGGTCGTTCTAGTTTGTGGGGGTTGCATAAGTTATGATTTATTAAAGGGGAAAATGAGTTGTAATTTCTCCTTGAGAATTTGTCGGAATCTATGTTGTTGTTCCGCATATAATTTCCTTTTTCATTTATTCTACAATTTATAGCTTTATGACCAAATACATTGCAAGAGTAACAATAGACAGTAAAATTATTTTGGTACATGATTGTATGATTTCATCTTGATGGAAAAGTCTTCATGATTCTATTTTTTTGAGGAATATTTTTTTCTTGTGGAACTTTTTGTTCTTCCTTCATGTTGTCTTCAACCTTGATGGAATTTTTTAGCACATTATCATAACTCTTAGTCTTTCCTTCACTCAAATGTTTTGAGGAGGTTTATTCTTATTTAGTATCTTCCTGCTTCTTGATTCAGGAGCATCACTCCACCTCAACAAATGCACCAACACGCCGACGCGCAATGGAGAACGGGAGAGGCGCCAACCCTCCCATTTTTAAATTTACAATAATCATATACAGATTATCGTGTTATAAGGATGACAAATGCAAGACCACACCTTTCTACAGGTAGTGGATAGGATTTCCTTAAATGGTTACCTGTAGCGGGTCCAAATGGTAGTCAGGTGTGGACATCCATTTATGCAATGTAGTCGTAGAAGTATGATGTTGTAACTGGGATATCAATGGCACTAAGGCAGTAAAGAGGATAAGCTGGTGGAGCCCTCTTTTGTAATGAGGACAAAGATATCGGGAAGGGGAGTCTTAGGAGGATTTAGGAGATCTTAGAAGTTATGAGATAGATCTTGAGAGAACTGGGACTTTGTCACAGTCCAATTTTTGTAATCATATGTATAGACACACATAGATAATAGAAAATAAAATTTTCCCGCATATTGTTGTTCATGTATTTTGTATTTCATCAATGAATGTTGTGGATGTATGATAAGTTTTATTTATAGTAGGAAGATAGATTTCTCTATCTTTGTTTGAGTTTGAAGTATCATTATGGGTTCTTTAGGATGTGCAAGGAGTGCACAACAGAACATTGAAAGTTTTGTANCTCTATTGAGTTCAAAAAGAACACGCTAGGAGGGCACACCAGAGTGTTCATAAACTCAAGAGGAACCTCAAGGTTACTAAATACCTTGGAGGGAAGACTGTGCAGAGGAATTCATAGAGAGACAGGAATGTTGAAGGTTTTGTAGAGCTCTTCTAGGTGGGCATTGAGTGAGTGAAAAGAGTGCACCAAGGAGCTATGCTTTGAGTTCAAAGAGGAGAGAAGTGTCCAGGAGAAGAAACTCATAGAATTTTTGAATACTCGGTCGGCTCAGCAAGGAGTGCTTGAGCGTAATTTTCCAAGAGGGAACTTATATCCCTTCGAGGAGTGAAAGGGATAGAGACCTCTGAGGTCCGAGCAGTTGAAGATCAAGGAGGAAAGTAGAGTTGTTGAACACTCTAGATGAAGACCTGTGCAAGGAGTGCACCAGACCAACACTTGGATGAATTGTTAAAAGGTAGCCATCTTAAGGCTAGTCAGAACACAAGGAGTGTGCAGAGGAGAAAATTGTTTCAAGTTCGAAAGATCAAGAGAGATAGCGTTCCTAGAACAAATGCAAGACCAAAAGTCACAGGGCTGGTAGAGGAATCAAAGGTTGAATCCTTTGAAACATTTTAAATCTTCCAGGTCAGGAAGAAAGACAAA
>JASDQU010200570.1:0-19200 GCA_032191745.1 Picea mariana
GTTTATCCATTAATATAACTTGGCCTATTTCCTTCATATTGTTTATATATATATATATATATATATATATATATATATATATATATATATATATATATATATATATATTATCGTGTATAATGATATATTGTATAAGTAGAAGGTGTTGTTTTGTTCCTTGCAGAATTTTTTCAGCGTGATAGAAGCTTGGACAACAAGACCAAAGATTGAAGATCAATGATGACAACCATTGAAAATGAGTAATTCACACTTCTTTCTTCTATCTTCTCTGCCTATAGACGTATATCTAAAGGAATGTTAGTGTCCATTTTTTAAATTTTTTGTCTTGGAAAATAGGGGTCTAGATATCGATTTCACCTATCCACATGGAAAATATTCTGTAGCAGAGTGAGAAAATACAAAAGGGACAAGCCTTGAATATTTTCCAGTATTGTAAGAGTTTGAAGATGTATTCCAACAAATACCAGGATTTACACCAAAGAGGGAAATGTATCTCTCTATTGATTTAGTACCAAGAGTTGCTCTATTATAAAAAAACTCCTTATAGAATGAGTACATTGAAATTAAAAGAATTATAAATGCAACTGGAAGAATTATTGAAGAAAGGGTACATGTGTCCAAGTGTTTCACCTTGGGGAGCAACAATACTCTTTATCAAAAAGAAGGATGGAACATTGAGGCTGTGTGTTGACTTTAGACAACTGAATAAAGCCATGGTGAAGAACACATACCCTCTACCCAAAATTAATAACCTCTTTGATTAACTAAGAGGAGAAAATATATTTTCAAAGATAGACTTGAGGTCTATATACCACCAGGTAAGAATCAATGAAGATGACATCAATAAGACAACCTTTAGAACAAGGTATGGACATTATGAATTTTTGGTGGTGCAATTTATATTGACCAATGCACCAGTTGTCTTTATGTGCTTAATGAATGGCATATTCATAAATTATCTAGATAAATTTGTCATTGTGTTCTTGGATGACATACTTATTTATTCTAAGTCTGAGGAAGAGCATGAACATCACTTAAGGTTGGTGTTGCAAATGATGAGAGAACATCAGATTTATGCCAATCTTAGTAAGTGTTATTTTACCAAGAACGGATCCATTATTTGGGACACATTATTTTAGAACAATGCATAGTAATGGCTCCAGAAAAGATTGAATCCATTAGAGGATATCCAACACCCAGGAATGTTTCAAAAATCATATCTTTTATGGGATTATTTGGATATTATAGGAGATTTATAGTCGGGTTCTCTAAGATTTCTCATCCCATCACTTCTTTGCAAAAGAAGGGAATTAATTTTGAATGGATAGTAGACTGTGAAGAGAAATTTATTTTGTTAAAGGAATTAGTTGCTAGTGCACATATTTTAACGATTGTTGACTCAAAAACGAGAATTTGGTGGTATGTAAATATGCATGCAAGAAAGGACTTGGTGGAGTCCTCACTCAAAATGGGTATGTCATTAGTTTTGAGTCCAGAAAACTTAAATAACATGAGAGTAATTATGCCACACATGATTTGGATCTTTCTTCCATAGTTCATGCATTGAATATGTGGAGGCATTATCTCGTAGGAAAAAGATTTGAATTAAATAGTGGTCTGAAATATCTTTTTGAATAGCCAACTTTGAATGCCAAACAAACAAAATGGTTGGAATTTTTAAGTGAGTATGACTTTGACATCAAGCATATCAAAGGAAAAGAAAATAAAGTTGTTGATGCACTCAACATAAGAGTACATTGCATGCATATTAAAACCATTAGTATGCATCAATCAAATTTGAAGAACATAATTTTAGATGCTACTATTATAGATCAACGTTACCTATAGGCAAAATAAATTTTATAGCAAGAAAATGTACAACAGAAAATTAAAGAGTATGAGATTAAGAAATATGGATTACTTATGCATAAAAATAAAATTTGTGTTCCTAGTTCCGAAGAACTTAGGAATTTGGTGTTAAAAGAAATGCATAATGTGGTGTATGTCAGACATCCCGATTACCAGAAAACAATTGTAGTGGTAAGAAGCCAATTATTTTGGCCATGAATGAAGAAGGATGTTGCTGATTACATTTCCATATGAATGGAATGTCAGAGAGTGAAGACTGAGCATAGACACCCAACAGGTTTGCTATATCCATTGCCAATTCCAGAGAAGAAATGGGAAGTGGTAACCATTGATTTTATAATCAAATTGTCCAGGATAGCAAGACAACATGATTCAATAATGGTAGTGGTTGATAAATTGACAAAATATTCTCATTTTGTTCATGTAAAGATGACTCATACAATAACTAATATTGCAGAAGTTTACATGAGGGAAATTGCTAGGTTGCATGGGATACTTAAGGAAATTGTTTCAGAGAGAGACACAAAGTTTACTTCAAATTTCTGGAGGGGATTGTTTAAAGGATTCGGTACAAATATGAGCTTTAGCACAACATATCATCCACAATTAGATGGGAAGACAGAGAGATTCAACCAAGTGATTGAGGACATGCTAAGAATGTATGTGATGGATAAACCATCTAAGTGGGAAGATTACTTGCATTTGGTTGAATTTTCCTATAATAATGGGTATCAAGTTTCAATGAATATGAGCTCGTTTGAAGCTTTTGATGGTAGAAAATGAAATACTCCAGTGAGTTGGACAACCCAGTTGACAAAGTAGTACTTGGGCTTGAATTGCTCAAGGATATGGAAGACCGGATGGTTAAAATTAAGCAGATTTTGAAGGCAACACAAGATAGATGGAAGGGTTATGCAAATAAGAATAGAACATGTAGAGAATTTAAAGTGGGAGAGCATGTTCTTTTGAAAGTGAAGCCCAAGAAGAACTCATTAAAGTTGGGCAATTGTACAAAGCTACCAACCAGATTATGTGGTCCATTTGAGATATTGGATAGAATAGTGTCAGTTGCGTACATGCTTGCATTGTCTGCTTCCATGAATCTGCATAATTTATTTCATGTATCTTTGCTGAAAAAATATGTACATGATCCTGACCATGTTATTGATTGAAATTTGATTCAGGTGGAGCCAGAAGGAGACTTTCAGGTCCATCCAATGTGCATATTGGAAATAAAATTCAAAATGCTTCGAAATTGAGTCATAGAACTGGTACAATTTCAGCGGACCCGCTACAGTCATGAAGATGCTACTTGGGAGCATTAAGATATCATGTGGGAAGAGTACTTGCATTTTTTTGAATTTTGAACTTTTGATTTATGTTTTGTATATGCACTAAGGAAAGTTCCAAAATGAGGGAGAGGGGAATGTAATACCCCAATTTTGAGACCCAGATTAAATAATGTATTTTGTTATTTTATGAAAGGCCAGAGTGCCCAAACAATTAAAAGGGGTCGAAGTTCCTAGGAAATGTAATGTTGTGATCATTATTAACAATAAAATGCATCTTTGGTTGCTAGAGGGATAGGGACAAGATTATAGGGGGCTATGATTCCACGAGAGAGGAGGTTTAAGGGGTAAGTATTTTTATTATATTTTATTTACCCATAATTGTTTTAATTGAAATAAGTGGTTACATGAGCTTTTTGGGGAAGTCCATGTGGTTCTTGATTTCCAAGTAAATATATAAACCCATCTTTGGGATTTTGGGGGGTTCACACTCTTCATTATGTTCACTCTTTCATTCATTGTTGCTCATTTATCATTCTTCATTCATTATTGTTCTTGGATTGGGACATGGGGGTGAATTACCAAGGAAGAAGCCATTGTTTGTTGGATGTAGTAATGACAGGTGTATTATAGCCATGAATTAATGCCTCCATGTTTGAGATGCATTGAATTTTGTTAATGCTTGTTTACAACTACGAATCCTGAGAGTCTCAGCATGGATATTCTTGAATAGATTCACTGGAGCCCTAGAAAGAAGTGGACAACCTGAGGGACTGTGTGGTAGTGAAGGGGGTTCATTATCTTTGGGTGGTGCAGGCTGGAGAGAAGAGAGATCGTGTACTTTGGATTGTTGTGTGTTGAGAAACTTGTGAGAGCTTAAGTGATGACTCGTTTGGGAAGCTGAGTGTCGTCCTGGAACCCATCCTTGTGGATTCATATCCTTGGCTCGGGGGTGAAATTGTTGTTGAGAATTGGAGCAACATTGTCTATGGTTGGGTGGAACATCCTCGTTCTGCAGCTAGTTGGTGATTGAATTTGTTCAAGATAAGTGCTCTCTGTCATGGTTTCCTTTGCTTGTATATTTATTTTTATTGTATATTAATTATTATTTATGAGATTCGCATTTGTAATATGCATGCTTGTTGGTTATTGTTTTACATGACATGTTTAAATATTATTTTATGTTGTAGCATGAATATTGGTTATCACATGAGCTTTTATTGTGTTTCCTTCATGCTTTTTTATTAATTAAATGTTATCATAATTTCGAAATTAGTTTTGAAGTGAGTTTTGAAGTAGTGTGGCCAGCCTGTGGGTGGTTGGGTACGTTACAACATCTGTTATCTTATGAGTCAACAAATTTGAAAGATAATGAGAGGAACTATGCGACACATGATTTAGAGTTGGCAGCCATAGTCTATATCCTAAATATGTGGATGCATTATCTCATGGGAAAAAAATTTGAGTTGAGGATAGACCATAGTGGTCTGAAATATTTGTTTGAACAACCAACTTTAAATGTCATCCGAATTACATGGTTGAAATTTCTCAGTGAGTATGATTTTGATATAAAACATATCAAAGAAACATAAAGTAAAGAAGATAATCCACTCAACAGGAGAGTGCATGAGATGCATGCTACAACCATAAGTATGTATAGGTCTGCTTTAAAAGATAGAAATGTGGGAGCTGCAAATTCAAATTAGCATTATTTGCAAGTAAAAGAAGCATTGCAACAAGGTAAGGTACAACCAAGATATAAGGATTATGAGTTGAAAGAGGATGGGTTTCTCATGTACAAGGGAAAAATATATGTGCGTAAATTTCAAGAGATGCAAAATTTGGAGATGAAATAAATGCCCAATGTGCCCTATGCTAGATATCCAAGGTACCAAAAGGAAATTACAGTTGTAAGAGGCCAATACTTTTTGTCATGCATGAATAAAGTTATAGTTGATTATATTTCTACATGAATGGAATGTCAGAAAGTAAAGACTAAGCATAGACATCTAGCTAGATTGCTATAGCAATTTCCCTTTCCTGAGTGGAAATGAGATATTTTTATAATAGATCTCATTACCAAGATTCCCATAATAGTGAAGAAACATGATTCCATCATGGTAGAGGTGGATAAACTTACAAAGGCTGCACATTTTATTCCAATTAAATTGACACATAAGGAAACCATAATTTCTAAGATTTACATGAAGGAAATTGTCAAGCTACATGGTTTTCCTAAGGATATAATATCTAATAGAGATCTCAAGTTCACATCAAATTTATAGAAAGGATTATTTAAAGGATATGGGACAAATTTAAATTTTATCTATAGTCAGATGGGTAGATAAAGAGGATCAATCAGGTGATTGAAGATATGTTGAGGATGTATGTAATGGTCAATCCTTTTATGTGGAAAGACTATCAACATCTAGTGGAGTTTCCTTATAATAATGGGTATCAAGCATATTTGATTATGAACCCATTTTCAAATCCATGTATGTTAGAAAGTGAAACATGTTACTGAGCTAGGAAAACCTAACATACACAGTTATTGTTGGGTCGGAGTTGCTTAAACACCATCATCAGGGACAATTAAGGTTGTGGAGTTTGAAAAGAGTGTCGAGAATAAGATTTAAAGGAAAAAATATTTTGACCATTGAAGAAAAGGGTACGAAGGGAGAAGTGGACAAAATAAAATAAAATAGTTGTTAAGAAATTAATGATAAAGTAATGTATCGATAAGAAAATCAGGAGATGAATCAAGTTAATACGATTTTTTTTTTGTTAAAACTAATTAAATACTTAAAAATCAAAAGACGAGTAAGATTAATTAATTAATTAATTAGTCAAGGCTTAAGATTAGGTAAGATGAAAGAGATGGGAGATATAAGGCCTTGTATAAGAGGATCCAAAGAGAAAAAAGAAGGAAAAGAAAAATGAGAGAGGAGAAAAAAAAGAGAAGGGTTGAGCGGGAAAGGAGGCGAGGAAGGGGGAAGGGGGATTACTAAAGGAGGGAATAAATAAAGTTAAAACAAACTAGGATTGACGACTTAGGAGATAAATAATGGGCTTCCAGGATTGGCTCAATTTGTACCCATCATCATGATTAAAATTATTGGGATGTTTTTCAATATCTAGAGTTTCTCAGATGATGCAAGAGGAGTGATAGGATGATGAGGCTAGGATTTTGGTTTGGTCAAAACAAATTATGTGTTTATATTTGAAACAATGTTCAATGATGGATGACTTAATGATACAAATTTGGGTAATGTCAGCTATGTTTTCTTTGAGACGAGCTTTAAAGGATCTACCAGTTTGGCCAATGTATGATTTACCACAGGAGAAAGGAATTTGGTAAACACTTGGGCTGAGCATTGGGTTAGTTTTGTCCTTATCATATATGAATGAATGGTTAAGGGTTTTATAGGGTTTAAAAACAATTTTGATATTCTTTTTAGCAATAATTTTATAAATTTGATCAGCATTTCCCTAGATGTAAGGTAGAGAAATGAGAGCTAGAGGCAAGGATGACGAGGAAGCGTTAATTTATGATTGTGGACTAAGTGAAATGTTGATATAGATGGATGTTGGTGGCCTCCCACCTATTCCAGCTAGTTCATTTTGGCATTTTTTTTCCTATTTTTCGGGTCCCTGACTTGCGGGGGCGTTTTGAGGCCCTAAACAACGTTTTTAGGGCTCGCCATAGTCCGAAATGATCTTTGATAGATAAAAACAAAAATATGTAGTCCTCGAATAGACCTTTCCAATGGGATATCATGCGCCTAAAACGAAGATCGTATGCAAAAGTTACGACCTCGGGAAGTTGATGTACTAACTTACCCAAACGGGGCCCACATGACTTTTGGTGCTTCATCTCCTAGGGTTAGGTTTTTGGATGTCTAGAGTTTTTTGCATTCATGTTTATTGTAAAACGGACTTCACAACCTCATTGTAATCATCTTCTTGCCAATGAGAGAAACCGTCACATCTCTTCTCAGAGATAAGCCGCCACCATTCCAGCAAGCTTATTTTTTGTTGCCTTTACAGTTTCATCTTATTTCCTTATGGAATAGAAAACTCGTTTTACTGTATCTCTGTTATTTTGTGTTAAACATATTTAAATAATCTGTATTCATTTTGTTCTACTCATAAAATCAGGATCAGTGGTATCAGAGTGGTATGTTCCTTGCCATCTTAATGCATGTCCCCAACGAGGTCAAAGTATAAAGAATTCGGTCTCGAGCTTGTTTCTCTTGAGGACAAAAGCTCTCGCACGCCCAAAAAAACTCTCATGGAAGGAGAAAATAAATATGTCGGGATAGGAGATCCTTTCAAAATGTTACTTGAGTAATCCCTCACACAACAGAGGAACGGAATGATGGATAGTTTTGTGTAAATCCTTTGGTGGCTACCAACAGGTGACACATCTTCCTCGAGCGGAGGCACCGCCCCCTTCAAGGTACAAATCAACTTCGATATTCCTATATTTGAAGGTCAGATAGACACAGATGCTATAGACAAGTGGTTAAATCTACTAGAAGGGTATTTTTATGTCCATAACTTTTCAAATAGAGAAAAAAATACTTTTGTGCTCCTCAAAGTCGTTCCCCATGTCAAATATTGGTGGGAAACTTTCTGTGAGCAAAAGGAAACATAGGAACCCTCATTATTTACAATCGCATCCACCTGAGAATCCTTCAGGGATGCTATTAAGGAACAATACTACCCTGTCAAAAGTTATGATGAATTGTATACCAAATGGACCACACTGTGACAAGAAAGAGACCAAGCAGTGCCAGATTTCACAAATATCTTCCATACCCTACACACCAAGCTGGGTATCAAAGATTAAGAGTGACATCTGGTGCTCAAGTATCACGGTGCTCTGCATAGATACATCCAAATTGAAATGTAATTTCTGGACATCTCATCCTTGGGCACGGCCTATTGATATGTCGTCAAAATCGAGTAGAAGCTCAAACAAAAGATATGACAATTTGGGCCTCAGAACCCCTCGCAACAAAAACTAGGAAAGGGCGGCCCCAACCTACAAAAAAAAGTTTAGATCAAATATGGATAGTATCATGACAACCATTCCAAGCCACAAGTAAAGAAGGACACCATAAAGACAAAGAAGGATATTAGGAAGTGGTGCGACTTCCATAAGAGACCTTGGCATAATACTATTGATTGTCGCTCAACGAAGTCACTAGTGGCCGAAGTGAAAGCCTTTGAATCATATGTGGGCTTTGAATCTGCGTTAGAACCAGAAATGGGAATACAAATCATTGACACGGAACCCAGTGCCACCGTTGCTACCACCAAGCTCYAGCCTAGTGAACTAGACGAGCCAGAAGAAGGCAATCACCTTTTCCATTCACAAATGTGGGTAAAAGGCACCTCGCTACACTTCATCATTAATAGTGATATCCAAAAGAACCTCATCTCAGTATAGGTCGTCAAGAAGTTGGCCCTGCTGACAATGCCACACTCAAATCCCTACACCATTGGATGGCTCCGCCAAGGAAGTGATCTTCGCGTCAACCAACAATGTCAACTATCATATGAAATCAATCCCTTCAAAGACGAGGTATTGTGTGATGTTTCTCCTCTCGAAGTTTGTAATGTTCTTTTGGGCCAAACTTATTTATGGAAACATCATGATGTATATGAGTCTAGGCCTCGTAGTGTTATTATTACTTTAACAAGAAATTTTATAGGATACCGAGGCAGTCCCTCCTAGTGTTATTTCCTTGATCTCTGCCAAGCAATGCAGGAAGGTCATCTCTCAGATCGGGAAATTTGTCTTCTTCATGATTCGCTCTCAGAGTAAGCAAAATATCATAGACACATCCAGGGCCTTCACGACCTATCTCTCCACACAACATAAGCAAGTGGATAAGGTCATGGAAGAATACTTAGATATCTTCTCCTCTCCTATCGGGGTACCTCTGCACTTCCAGATCAAGCATCCCATCGATCTAACCCCAAGAACATCGCTACCCAATGGGTTGGTTTACCGCTGCTCTCTCTTAGAAAATGAGGAGATCAAGAGGTAGATCCAAGAACTTCTACACAAGGGGCACATCCGTCCCAACTCATCTCCTTGTGGGAGCCCAATCATACTGGTGCAAAAGAAAGACAGGACCTAACGACTCTGCATTGATTACCAGGCCCTGAATAAAATCACAGTCCGAAACCGGTACCCGATTCCCCAAATCAACGACCATATTGATTAGCTCATGGGGGGGAAATAATTTAGTAATATTGATCTAAAGTATAGCTACCACTAGGTCCCAATAGAAAATACAGATTTATGGAAGACCACCTTCAAATCAAAAGAAGGTCTTTTTGAATAGTTGGTCATGCCCTTTGGTTTGACAAATGCTCTAGCAAGTTTTATGAGGATGATGGACGATATCATGTGACCTTTCACCAGTAATTTTGTAGTGGTGTATCTCAATGACATCCTCATATACAACAAGACTTGGGTGGAACACTTGCAGCATATTCAACAGGTTTTACACACTCTGTGGCAACACAAACTATATGCAAACTTGGAAAAATAATCCTTCGGCATGGACATGGTCCATTACTTAGGATACATCGTTGATCAACATGGTGTGCATGTGGATCCAATGAAGATCCAATTCATCCGTGACTGGCCAGCCCCAACCACACTCACTGAGCATCGGAGCTTCTTGGGCCTCGCTAATTTCTATCGCAGGTTTGTGTTGGGATTATCTCATATCGCATGGGACCTCAGCCAAGAAACCAGGGGTGGCAGTAAGGAAAATTTGTGTGGGGCTTGTCCCAACAACAAGCCTTTCATTACCAAACCTGCAACATCCATTTGAGATCAAGACAGATGCTTCAGACTATGTTGTGGGCATCATTCTCATTCCACATTACCACCCCATGGCATATCATAGTGAGACACTATCAGATGTTGTTCGTAAGTACCCTACTTATGAAAAAGAAATGTACTTCATTGTGCAAGTCTGTCACTAGTGGAGACATTACATTCTGGGGAAGGAGACAGTCATCCACACTGATCACAAGCCACTACAGTTCATGCACACCCAAGGTGAATTGCAAAATGACTATCTTTAGAAGTGGTCCACATACTTACAACAGTTCCACCTCAACATCAAGTATAAAACAAGAATTACCAACCGATTTGTTGATTGTCTCAGCTGAACTCCAGTCGCGACACTCACCACAGTGCTAGAATCTTGCAACCATGATACCTCTGGATGGCCCCACCTCTATGAGACAAACCCTGACTTCTCCACCACCTAACAAATGTTGGGAGAAAGCTCAATGGTCGCTAATTTCCATCTTCAGGATGGATTGTTGTGTTGTTTGGGCCATCTCTGCATTCCATAAACCGAGTGCGCCAAGATGATTTGGGAAGATCACTACAGTCAGGTGGCATGACACTTTGGCATCAAAAATATAGTGGAAGTGTTTCAGAAACATTTCAACTAGACGAAACTTTGACAGGATGTCAGCAAGTATATCAGGTCTTGCACCACATGCGCTATTCCCAAACCGACCACTAAGAAATAGGGCATGTACACCCCTCTTCCTACTCCTAAAAATCCATGGGAATCCATATCAATGGACTACATGTTGGACCTCCGTCCACCAAGAGGGGAAATGGATGTGTTTTTGTGGTTGTTGATCGCTTTTCCAAGATGGTGATTCTGGTCACTTGCAAGAAGAACATCATCGCGGAGGCCACTACCAAAATATTCCTTGAACGGGTTTGGGTACACTTTGGGATCCCATAAGCCATTGTCTCAAATCAGGATAGTCGGTTCCTTAGCACATTCTGGTCGATCCTCTGGCCACTGCTAGATACCAATCTCACCAAATCCATTGCCTTCCACCCCAGACAGATGGCCAAACTGAGGTCGTCAATCGGATGATCATACATATCCTATGCATGTACAATTCCAAGCACCCCCACACATGGGATGAGAGTCTTCCCTATGTCCAACATAGCTACAACCGAGCCCTGCATAGCTCAACTGGCCACAACCCCTTTTAGGTGGGGTTGGGATTCCAACCATTGGGCCCCATGGATGTTGCACTATCCCTAGCGACCACCTCAGTCGACTCATCCCATGCTCCACCAGAAGTTGACAAAGCCACCTAGTTCAATGATTGGATACATCACATCCACCAATAGGTTCAGGATATTTTACAGAAGTCCAATGCCAAGTACAAGCAGTTCCATGATCAACATCGGGTGCCACATAAGTTTCAGGTGGGCGACAAAGTTTGGTTTCACTTGCAGAAAGAACACATTATAGGGCCCCATAGGAAGCTTCTCCCACTCCGATATGGGCCATACACCATCACCAAGACTATGGGTGACAATGATTTTGTGCTCAACATTCCCCATTTCCTTGGCCTACACCCAGTCTTCAACGTGGCTCTCCTTCGGCCATATTTCCCACCATTATTAGACACCTCAGAGATAGCAGAGCAGTTGACACCAATATATCTCAACCCTGACTGTATGCAACAAGAATCCAATGATCAGATTGTGGACACACAGATCAAGGGAACCCGACAACAAAGGATCCAACTTTATCGAGTTGTCAAAGCAGGGCAGCTCCTGCACCAAGGAAAGTGGCTCACCCGGAGCCAAATTCAACAGAAATTTCCTCATCTGATGGGGGAACTCAACGCAATGGAGACCATTTCTTCCTAATGGAGGAGGATTGATCTAGATGGATGTCGGTGGCCTCCCACCTATTCCAACTACTTCATTTTGGTTGTTTTTGAGTTTGGTAGTTTTTTTCCTAGTTTTCGGGTCCCTGACTTGTGGGGTCATTTTGAGGCCCTAAACAACATTTTTAGGGCTCAACATAGTAAAAATTGATATTTGATAGATAGAAACAAAATTTCTATTCCTCGGATATACCTTTCTAATGGGCTATTGTGCGCCTAAAACGAAGATCGAATGAAAAAGTTATGACCCCGGGAAGTTGATGTACTAACTTACCCAAACAGGGCCCACATGACTTTTGGCGTTTTCTCCTAGGGTTAGGTTTTTGGATGTCTAGGGTTTTTGACATTCCTATTTATTGTAAAAATGCCTTCATAGCCTCATTGTAATCATCTTCTTGCGAATGAGCGCATTTGTCACATATCTTCTAAGAGATAAGTCGTCACCATTCCAACAAGCTTGTTTTCCGCCGCATTTTACAGTTCAACTTATTTCCTTATTGAATAGAAAACCAATTTTTATTGTATGTCTGTTATTATGTGTTAAAAATGTTTTAATATTCTGTTTTCATTTCGTTCTGCTCATAAAATACAGATCAAATGCTTTGTTAATTTAAGAGCTAGAATAACCATTGGATATAAGGGCCTTGTTTAGGTGGGATTTTTATTTCTCAAGGAAATGGAGAATAGATATTTGGGTGGATCAAGTAATTGGAGTTTTAGAACAATGGATTTTTTGGCAAGGTGATGATGGGATTGGGCATGAAGGTATCTATCGGTGTGAGTATTTTTCTAGTAAACTTGGTGGGTAAGGGAGCCATTAGGAAGACGAGAGATAAGAACATCAAAAAAGGGGAGGGAGTTATCTTTTTTCATTTCCATGGTGAATTGGATATGGGGGGGAATGATATTTAGGTGGTTAAATAAGGATATGAGAGAGGGATAGCCATGAGGCCAAATGATGAAGGTGTCATAAACAAAACTAAACTGACATTTAGGTTCGAGATGAAATTTTTTGAAGGATAACAATTCAAAATGTTCCATAAAACATTAGAGACCATGGGGTATAAGTATGACCCCATGGATGTACCTTTAGTTTGTTAAAATTTCCCTTTGAAGGTGAAGAAAGTAGAAGTGACACAAATTTTAATGAGGTTAATGGTTTTAGGGTCGACCAACTCGGAGATGAGGTCTAGGGATTCCAAGACAGGAATTTTGGTGAATAAAGAAACAACATCAAAACTAACAATAAAGTCATGGTCATTAAGTTGAAGATTCTGAGTTTTTTGAATAAAATCAAAAGAATCTTTGGTGAAGGAGGAGGTTTTTCCAACGAAGGACCTAGGTTTGTTAGAAAGAAAGACAAAAAATGCATGAGTGGGAGCAATGATAGTGCTTATTATAGGTCTGAGGGGGATGTCCTTTTTGTGAATTTTAGGTTTTCCATAGAACCTTGGGGTTGTAGGGTTATGAGGAATATAATTTTTTTGAATGTTAGGGTCTGATGAGGAAGATTTGATGGTTTTACTTAGAAGGCTAGTTATGGTACTCAAAGGGTTTTTAGCCAAAGGTTTGTAGAAGGAAGAAGAAAGAAGATCATAAAGTTTGGAATGATAGGCAAAGGTATTCATAATGACAATAGTGTTACCTTTATCGACTTTTAAGATAATGATATTAGGGTTATTATTAAGGCGACAAATAAATTGAAATTATTCTTTAGTTAGGTTTGGTTTAGAAGGTTTGGAATGATGCAGGATTCTCCCAAAATCTTGTCTAATTTCCTCAGCTTCATGTGTAGGAAGGTGAAGTGTTATAGATTCAATATAGCTTATGGTGTCTTTAATAGGGATACTATGAGGAGAAAGAGAGAAATTGAAACCTTTTTCTAGAAGATGAAGGGAAGGGGAATCAATATTGAAAGAAGATAAATTTATAAGAGTGCAAGGAGAATGAACATAATGGTTTTGGGGTTGAGAATTGTTGATTATAGCATTGTTTATTGATGTGCAACATGGAATAGGGTTATCAATAGAAGTTAAAGAGACAACCACACTTTCAATAGAAATTAGACCCGAACTCTCATAATTAACATAATAAGGGTCTTGAGTGGTGTTAACGTTGGGCTTATTATTTACATTACAGGATATGAGAGATAACGAGGGCTGATTTGAATTACGTGTGAATTAGCATTTGTGAAATTGTTGGAGATTGGGATCAAAGCCAAATCAAAATTGAATAGAAGGAAAATATTTGTAGTCAAAAGCTAATTAATTGATGGTCAATGATGAATTGAATACAATAGTCCTAACCTTCGACATGGAATAATACTAATAATGATATCAAAATCATATTAAATTAATTATGCATGAAATTGATTGGAGTTTTTAATGTGAAAACCTTTAGATATATATTTTTCAAAATGTGTAGCCAAACTTTGGATAATTTAACGAAAACCTATATTTCTTGCACATACACCAAAAATTGATTAATTGTTGATCTTTATTAGATCCATTTCGATAATCCAGAAAATATGGTTGCCCCATAAATCCATTCAATTGACAATTTTTCAATACCAAAAGGTGACAACTTGATATGATATGAGTGATGAATATTGGTTTCAGAGGAACACTTTCGAAAGATATGACATTGATTTCTAAAAATATGGGTTTTTAGGGCTAGAGTTTTTGTTAAGTTGGTTACTATGTTGAATATTTCTTTTAGGGGAAGATAGGATTATGGTTCAAATCAAGATGAAACATTTATACTAGATGCCAAGGGCCAAGTCCTAAAACATGGAAGAAAGGGTCTAGCTTTTTACTGGAACCTTTTTGATAGTTGAACCAAGGAGTTCTCAAAATAATATCACAACCATTAGAATGAGAGTGATAATGATAGTAAGAAAACCATATTGCAACATCTTCACAAAAAAATATGGAAATGATTTGAAGAACAAATATTAATTGAAAAAATAACACTTACTATGAAAAGGTGGAGAAAATTACTCTTCTTTTATTCACTCATTTTAATAGTCCTCTTCCATTTTAAATTTAACTATGGCATCTCTTCATTGAATTTTATAGTAGTCTTCATTTTCTAGACAAGGGGGCACACCTTCCACTTATAGTATCCCATTTCTCATTATATTTGACTTGCATACATCGATGGAGACATGTGTCCCTTCTTCCATCCATTTCCAAATAAAGTTTTTGATTAGAATAAACTCCCTATTCCTCGATGCATATGGGATGAAGGATTCTCCTCTTCTGTATTGTCCTTGTCTATTTGGTAGTATCTAGATTTACCTATCCTTATCCCAAGAATGACCACAATGTGGGCCTTTTATGGAAAACCATGTGAATCAATAGGGATTTTTCCTAAACTCCCCATCAAGTTAGGTGGTAAGACTATATTGATATGGCATTCATGATAGCCTAAGTGGACTTCAATATGCCCCTTAGGTGAGATTAAGTGTATGCCATGAAATTTGTGTTGTCTTAATTATTTCACGGGATGTAATTTACTCATGAAGAATGCATTTTCACCATTGATCAACTCTCATACTATAATTCTTAACCTCATTTGACTTGGGGAGGCATCTCACCTTTGTAATTCACATTGAGTCTATCCCTACTATTTGGTTGGGAAAACATCTTTTGCAAATAAATTATGTATCTAATTCCACCATTTGTGGAATATTTACTCCCATCAAGAAAGAGCCTTAGAATTATTTGAATGATTTAGGCTTGGATATTGAAGACACACCTCTATCCATTGACTGCCTTCCTAGGCTTGATTAAACCACTAGTGATCCCTTAGACTCCATCCCACTTGGTACCTTTGAAACATTTTTTTTCCATGGTAAGGTATCCCTTAACTAGAATATTTTATTAGGATTCCCCTCTACAAACTTTCATTTTTTCTCTTTTCCTCTCTAATTTTTCAAAGTATTCTTCTTGTTGAATGTTGGTTTTTTATCCTTTTCAATTTCATCACCTTTAGCCAAGTTTTATGATAGATAATTCCCATAATACATTTCCCTATATTAGCACCTCATTTCTTGTTGGCACTCATCCTGAGAATTTTTATAGTAGTAAGAGTTCTTGGAGCTTGAGATTGCATTATAAGCTCCATTATTTAGTCTTCTATATTTTTTTCTTTCCCTAGGGGATCTCACCCTTTTATTTGGTTGTTTTCTATTTTGCATTCGATTTCTCTACTCACTTCCATACACGACTTTTTGCATTTTTTCATTGTCACACATAATGTGTGCAAACCATCACCATTAGAGGTGAGGCATGCACTTGATTGTTCATCGATTTCAATGTATATGTCACTTTACTCTCTTTTGACCATATGTTCCCTTACATTCTTGGGAGTTTTCTTATAATGAAAGGAGTCACCTCCTCTCTCGATTAATTCATTATTTCTAGTTCAGTCGAGAAAATCCAAAAGAAATTCAAAAAATGGGGGAAAGACAAGAGATATTGCAAGTTAGGTATTTTCCACCATGAGTAAAGTCCCCATCGATCATTTTAGGTGTCCATTTGGGTATGCATCCTTTTCAATATCCATTCATATGGGGAGATTGGTCAAGCTAGTGGATTATGTTGTATTGAGCTCTACATCCAAGATGGGCATGATTAATAGTCAATAGACATGACGAGTGGGTATGAATAGTAGCTCAACCAAGAAAAATTAGTGAGCAATGAAAAATTATTTTATCATTGACATAAATTGAATTATAATAATTCTACTTGAGTGAGCTAAGTTTAATACATATACATAACTACAACACATAGGAAATGAGAGAGACAACAGTACCAAAATAAAGGTAATGGAAGTCAACATGAGGTGTTGGATTAAATGTATAATTATTCTTAGTACAAAAGAATGAGCTATAAAAATGGAAAATATCAAAGTGATTTAAGGAATCAACATGCCTTAAAATGGTGAAAATAGTTGTGATAGAGCTCTATCCTACAAGGGTTTCTCACTATAATATTACATGATTATCTATAGTGATATGTTTACATTTATTTTTCCTAGTTATGTTGCCCCAGGGATAACCCTCAACTACTTCCTCTCATTTCTAGGATGGTACCTAGGGTAAACCCTAGAATCTTCAAGGAAGAAGGTTGAATGAGATGTTTACATATTTATACAAGTAAGAAAACACAGTTTCCACTAATAAGGTGGTTACAAATTTAGTTTGAGTCATAACAAACCATTTGTGAATGTAGACAAAAATTGACTATTTTAAGTTGATCACTAAAGAATCCCGTAACTTGATCAAATTTGATCACTAAAGAATAGTGGGTACACTAGAGGTATCAATAGTGAGATTTCATTGATTAGGTCAGATAATTTGGAGTTGATAAAGTGTGACTATATGCATGATTATTCATTAAAGCTGCCTAGTAGAACATATGTCGAGAAACATTTAGTGACATGCAGAAGATCAAGTGTGGGGCACAATATGTTGTGTTGAATTCGATGAGGAATATGAGTTTATTGTAGATGTCACTGTAATGGAACCTACTGTGAATACTCTCTTAGTCACATTTCAAGTTTAGAAGGGCCTATTTGGACTCTCCAAAATCATGTGAAGGCATATATTAGGAATCACCTCTGAGTAGCAATTCCCCCCATTGCATCAAAGGTACATGTGTTGGTCCTTAAGGAAACAAAATTGGATGTTGACGTGGAAACAATTAGAACACATAGTCTACCAACTACGAGATCGTTTATTGCACTTTTTCAAGTGTGAAATATTGCGCATATATGGAATATATCCCCCTCAATCTAAATTCTATCAATGATGATAATCCTTGTTTCACAGTGATGAAGCTACTTACGAGATAGAATTAAGGAATTCTTATGTAACAATTTTCAAATTCCCATCTAGTTCTTTTTCTCTAATTAGCTGGTATGAAAAGCTATAAAATTCACGTGCCTAAAAAAGATTTTGATTGTAATTTTCAGTGCTCATACTTGTACAGTTAGGGAATACAAAGGGGGTTATCAATATGGGAAAGCTTGTAAAACACTTGAAGAAGTTGTCAATATTAATAAGGTACAAATCAAGTCATCAAACTATCTTCTCCACTATTTTAGTAGGATGTGTACCCATTTATGTAGGGGATGCGTCCCATTGTTTCATTGTGGGCATAAACTATTTAAACCATCCTCTTTTTGTTGAGTTGCTAGACTTGTTTGCAGGAAAGTTCAGGTATTTTCAGAAATGAGCTCTTAGAATGGCTCATATTTCGTTGTTCAAGAATGCCCTTGTTCTTTGAATCCATTTTCCCATTCCATGCAAATAACATATCTGCCACATCAACATATATTTCCAAGATGATTTGTTTCTTGGAAGATTTTTTACAGATCCAAACAAAGAAATATATGTGAAAAAGCTTCACTTGATTCCATTCATATTTTTTCTTGTTTCACATATCTTTCGTAAAATATGACTTACACAGGAGATCTAAACTACAAGAGATCTGGGAAGCATTGTTATTAGTTAAAAGGACTGATAATGTTTTTAAATATTTGGAATCATTGTATTGTATTATTATTCACCAAGTAGTTGACAACGAATAATAGTAAGTTGGTTTCAAGAGGACAATAATTCTCCACACTATAGAATTTGAATCCATTACAACAATATATTGGTTATGATCTCAACATGTCACTTGTAGAAACTAAACCCAAGTGGGGAGGATAACAATCATTCCTCCTAACCACCCGAGCTAAACTCAATTCACACACACACAATCTTCTATAAATTGCTCTTCAACTTGTTATTTATTATTCAAATGTTCTTTATTCAATATTTCTCAAGAGTAAGATACTATAATCTCCTGTAAATTGCTCTTCCACTTGTTATTTATTATTCAATATTTCTCAAGAGGCGGGTACTAAGTAGCTTTTCTACTCATCCCACTTGTTAAAAGAATTTTATATTATCTATGTCATGAAAAGATTTTAAACAATGTGTAAAATGTATAATATTTTCTATATTTATTGAAAGCATTTGGCAATTTGTATACTCAAGTGTTTGATATATCCCATGCATATTTTAGAATCCAATTTTGCATTTTTGGAATTTGCATTTTTTTAATGCAATTTTGGTAGTTTCCAAATATAATTTTGCACTTTGGTAAACCAATTGTTTCACTTTGAAACACCTATTTTGACATATATATGAAGGGTATTAAATTTAAATAATGATCCAAATTGGATCCTTGCCAAACATCTTATAAATTTCGTAATAAGCAGGTAATTGTTTTTTTTTTTTTTT
>JASDQU010200573.1:0-19199 GCA_032191745.1 Picea mariana
CTTATAAAAAAAATGGAATCTTTTGTGCATTTTACGAAGCTACATTTTCTCATAATGCAACATTGGAATGCTATTCTAATCATACTTCAACATTCGAATACTTTTGCCTTTTAAACATGCTCCCATTTTCTTGCATTGAAATTTGGCAGGGACTACGCTGCTTCGCTGCAAGTAAACCTTTATTTGCAGGGACTATGCAAATAAAGTAACTTTCAACCAAGTGAGTTAATGGAAAATATTTAGTGAACATTATGAAGGAGGAGGTTTTTTGTTTTTTAAACTCTTGCATTGAACTATATGCTTACCCCAAAAACCCTTGTTACCCTTGTTTTTTCCTACAAAAAAAATCAACATGGTCACACACAAAAACAAGCGAAATTTTAAGGAAAAAAAATAAAAAAAATAAAAAAATATAAAACTTAACAATAATGGGGTTAGATCTCAGTTAGCTTGCTCAGAAAACGCAATTTTACTCTATGTTTTTTATTTTCCAAACTTGCATAAAGCACAGAGCAAAGAGCATATGCAAAAAAAAAAAAATGCTTTCCGCTTTGTTTTTGATTTTCTGAGATTGCATAGAGCACATCACAAAGAGCATATACAAACTAGAAAGAGTAGTAAACTTAGAATATACACCCCAAAAAACTTAAATATGAACATAGAAAAATGATTAAAAAGACATAATCAAACATTATACCTCTAGATTTGACAAACAAATGTCATATCTTGGCCAAACATAAACCTTTTTGGGTGAAACAAAAAGCATTTCCAACTGAAAACACTGTTATGGATGCAATGGAATTGTTCTCTTAGCCCAAAAATGCATAACAATAGAAGAAACTAGAAATATTTTGATGCATGCAGTGACATAGGTTGAAGATCTTGATCAACAACATGAGCGGGTCTTCAAACGAGATTTAATACCATGTTCAATAAAATAGAGTATTTCCACATAGGACAAATACCTTAAGAAACCACTCACACAACCAGATCCAAGATCAATACACTAGTGTGTTACATGGTTAAAACCCTTAAACATGGAAACAATCCATGGTCCCAACCAATGTGTCCACTTGAGGAAATATATTAATGCAAAAGAAAAATATTGTGTATAAGAGTTTCTCACAATCAATCTTCAACAAATGATCCTCCATGGTATTTAAGTGGAGATCATGGAACAATCAGGTGTTAAACCATGGATCAATATAGATGTCAATATCAAGGAGAATATGAGTCGTTGGATCACTTTATGTCTAGAACATATTGTGACTATCGAATTACATAACTACAAATGCATACTAAAGAAACACACTTTTAACTAAAGACACATTAGATCAAGTTGATTTTAATTAAATCTTAAGTCTCTAAATATCCTAACATAGGAGTTAATCAATTGATGTATGCAACCATCCTCTTTGAATAAGGCCCATTAGACACTAGTAGATAGTTATTTAATGTAAAAGGGTCCACTTTTATAAGTTCCACTAACTAGTTGGTACCCATTAGTGATGGAACCACAAGTAATTAGACTTTTGATATCGAGAATATATTTAAAGAGATAGGAGGCTATTGAATGTTTTGTTGTATTTGGAGTTTTTCTCGGTGAAATGTCGCCCCACCTTAAGAGGAAAGTGAACATTGATTTCTTTCTTTGGATTATCCTAATACAAGGGTATATTTCACATATTTCCTCTTATTCATCTCTTGTATTTAGTTTTATACATTTCTATTTTTTGTATACCTAGTTGCTTTTCGAGTTTAAGGGTTAAGGAGCTTTGTAGAATGAGGTCGATTCCATGTTGTATGGACAATGATTTGGTGCTCCTTTTGGGTCCTCAAATAGGTCACTATATTGTTTTAGGATTGTGTTCAATTGTAGTTGTTATTGCACACCTTCTTCCCTTTGTGCTAATAATATACATCTATTAATAGAACTGAGTTTCTTGCTAGGTTGAATGTCAGGAGAACAAAATACTATAAGTGGATGACTAAATTTTATCCTACTTAGTTGAGATAAGGTGTATCATTTGGAATGGTAAGGATCCCAGGTTAATGTATTTACAACCCTTGAATTGTATGTGACAATCTTTAGGTCTAGACACATACTTCCCATGTTGATCCTAGATGTAGGCTCGTCCAAGGATGACATCACATGCTTCCAATGGCACAACATCACATAATACCTTGTCCTATAATGGATGGATTTTATATGACACACTACACTTTCTTGACCAAAACATCCTTCCATTTCTAAAAACATCTAAGGGGATAGAGTTGAGGATGGTCAACAACCTTTAGATTCGATCTTTGTACAACTTCTAGAAAGATAATGTTCTTCCATATTCTACCATCAATGACTATGTGTAAAAGTTGTCCTTTCACCCACAACTTGGTGTGATACAACATCTCTCTCTATTATTCATATTTTGGTGTTGTGACATGCAGTTGTTGAACTTGCTCTATCATAATATTGGAGGGATGAATGGTTGTGTCATGCTCAAGAGCAACATTGTAGGCTAATGAAAGTAGTGTTGTGGCTAGCATAATGGAATTAAAAACAAGACGTGTTGTAGGTTCATGATTAGTATGAATGTTCTTACCCCTTTCCAGACCCTAGTTTTCTTTTGTATTCTTCATTGTTCATTCAAGTGAGATGAAATTTGATACTGATCACATCATATTCCTATGGTAGGATTCTTAAAACCACTAGCAGATTGAGGACCTTGCATCTACTGCTTCTACTTCCAACAATACTTACCTTTAACTTTGTCATTTTTTATAGTAGGTTTGGACTTGAAGGGTCTTTTTTCGATTTGAATTTTTCCTTTTAAGGTTTTCGTTTACCATGGATATGGATTTTGAACTTCTCTTCAACTTTGTGGAAAACAAATAAGCATCTTCCAATATGTTGATAGTTAGAAAATCTAGTTATTATTTTAAATAATGGTATAGAGAATCCTTGAATTTCATAATTCTCAATCATTTAGGGCTTCTATCATCCACTTTAATTGACATATGATGGTATTCTATAATGAAGTAATGAATAGATTTCCCTTGCTTCTAGTGTAGTCTCTATTGTTGCCTGTATTCATCATCAAGGTATCCTATGGAATATAAATTCTCTTCCAAGGCTATTTTGAATTATTCCTATGTGGTTATGGGTTAATTCACCTCTTCATGCTACTACATAAATGAATTCCACCATGAAAGTTCAATTGGAGATAATTTGAGACTTGTGAATGCAATCTTCTCTTCATTAGAAAATTTTCTTATAGAAAAATGTGATTCTAGATGTTGCAACCATTCATCCAGGGATTTGGAATCAATGTATCCTTTGAATAAATGAATTTCAATAGTTACATATATTCTAAATTTCTTCTGACGAACACTGTATCATCTCCATGATTGGCATTCCGATGGTGATTATTTACAAGTGTGAAGCATGTCATCAATTTTGTGAATTAACCATACATTTCCTCTCTTTATTTGCACAAGGATTCTTTCACAACATATTGTACCTCTACTACGGAGGTTCCCACTTCATCTCCCATTGTATTTCTAGTTTGATGCGCAAGATTGTAGTATGAGGTGGATGGTGGCATCACCTCGAAGTTTCGATATATTGATCACGTCTATACTAGCATAGTATTCCCATGCTAGTGAAACACAATAATGGAGAGTGTTGATATAAATTCCTAAGSTAGAAATTTGTAGGCTATGAGATTCTAGCTCTCATAATTGATTTAAACACCTAGTAAGGGATTAATGGACAAACTGTCAAAGGGATAACATCTTATTATTCAAAATGAACAAATGCAAATCAATAATTAGGGAAACTCTTAATCTATATTATGTAGAGAATGAAATGAAAGTAAAAATATAAATGGAAACACACATAAATATTGTAGATAAAATTATAATAAAATGAAACCTGAATTATATTAGTGAATGAAATAAAAAAATAACTATTAAATGCAAAGTAATACAAACTATCTAGAATGATGGTAGATTATTTATGAAGAGAGATGCATCGTCTATTCTCATTTACAAGAAGTTGTTACAAGAGGTAAAGACTATCTTTTTAACATAAAGTATCAATCTCTAAGAAGAAAAAACCGTAAATATCCAAAACCCTAACCCTAGGAGATTATGTGGAAAAAGGAATGTGGGCCCCGAGGAGGTTAGTTGATATGTCACCTTCCATATGCCACAAATTTTGTATACAAACTCCATTTAGGGAATTTCTTGGACCAGTACAAATATTAATCCATGATGTATGTGTTTGGAAAGACACACAATAAAAAATTGAAGATTGAGTGGCCTTCACCAATTGCCAAAAATGCAATGGAAATGCCCAAAAGACATGCCAAAAATTTAAGACCTAAAAGACTGTCGCAAAATTTTCAAGATGTGGAACCATTCTGAGTTAGTGGAACATGTGAGTGGCCACCAATATCCACATAGATTAGTCAGCCCCCTTTAATATTAAATGGCCCCCATTACATGAAGTTCCTCCATCATATGGAGAAAATTCTATTGAATTTGACTCCTAGTAATCCCACTTGCCTTGATCAAGGAGATGACCTTCTTTGACAACCTTATAGAGGTAGATGTTCTAGTAGTGGGTTCCCTTCATCTTGGTGCAATTATCTGGTCTAATGCATCCTACTCAATGCATTTAGGATTGAGTTTTATAGGGGCTAGATGCTTGACCACCTCTAAAGTATCCAAGAGAGATGGAAAATATGGTCGACATAGCTCCACATTAAATATGAGGTGCAAGCCAAGGAAAGTGGGAATACTTAATTCTAAATAATTCTCACCCACAACCTTGGTGATGATGTAAGGTTTGTATCGAAGTGGGTGTATATTTTTACAAGGTCATGTGAGGTGTTCTTTCTGTAAATGTAACCATACCTTATATCCCACCTGAAACTTGTGTGGAACTTGATGTTGATCATTTCATTGCTTGTACTTGTGGAATTATTTTTGTAAAATATCATGAACTTGTTTTTGGATGTGATGGATCCATTAAACAAATTTAGCTACTCTATGAGCCTTGGTTTGAGTGTGGGAAGATTCTTTTTTTTGTATATGCAATGAATAGAACTACATCAATTTGAGTCAATGGATATAACCCTAAGAACACCTGAAAATGATCATGGATAATACAACTATGAAGGGATTTGTTGTAGCTATGTTGGAAATAATGAATGCATTCATCCCATTTGAGTGGATTCTTGGAATTGTACACTATTAATATATGCACAATTAACTTATTGACTACCTTAGTTTGTCCATTGGTTTGGAGGTGCAAGGTAGTTGAGTTGGTTATCTTGGTGTCTAATATCATTGACCATTGGTTGGCCCAAACAATACTTAGGATCCTACTATCCCTATTTGAAATAATGGTCCATGGGACCCCAAAATGAACAAAAAAATACTTGAGAAGATCTCAATAGTGTCCTCTGCTATGATACTCTTCTTGCAGGGTTTTAAAGTGGCCATTTTAGAGAACCAATTGACATCCACAAATACATAGTCATTTACATGCTTGTTTGAAGGAAAGTCTAACATGTAGTCCATGGATATGGACTCCCAAGGTTTTTGAGGATAGGAAAAGAAATGTACAACCCTTTCTTCTTGACGAAAGGTTTGATAATGGCATAGATAGTGCACAATTGTATACGCATGTTGACATTCTATTGATTCTTTGGCTAGTAGAAGTAATTTTGTAGCACTGGCACTATCTTCTCCACACTAAAGTGACTTTCCACCTAGTTGCAATGCACCTCCCAAATCAACGTCTCATGCTTTCTTGAATTATCATAGAGATGTCCTAGATGACATAAGTTCATCTTAGAGAAGAATTAGTCTAAGATTGGTTTACCTGTGCCCAACGTCCAATATGTAGCAGTGAAGTTAGAATTATTGTCATATAATTGGGGCTACCCAGAGGACTTCTGTCCACAAGAGTTGAGCTATAATGTACCTATGGAAGATAATATGGGGTACATAAGGAGGTCCACAAGGAGATAGTGATTTTAATGCATCCATAATAATGGAATAACCCCACTATGTAATTAAAATGAAATAATATAATAATAAGGGTTATTTGTCATAGACCCCTAGGAATACTCATGAGATAAAGTCCTAAAGCTCAAGTGGAAATTTTGTGTAACTAAGAGGGGACCATTGTCACCTCAACAACCCTCTTCTACACTTTAAGTTGGCTCTCCTCTAGCTTAAGGGGGATTCTCTAGTATAGGATCACTAGGATTTTAGGCAATGAGTTCAAGGTGATATAAATGGTAAATCCAACAAAACAATTTCAAAAGGATTTAAGAGAATCAAGTTGATGGAAGGACGGAATAACAATGCCTTTCCATTGGGAATATTGGGTCAACTAAGGCTCCTCTTTTAGAAGCTACAAGTGAAAATAAAATGATAGAAAGGGTTGTCCACTATAAACCCTAAAAAGTCACCCTATTAGCTCAACAAGTTTCAAGAAGGACAAGGGGAATATTCTCCACTAGAATTCCTCCAATGGCTTTGAGAAGGGATCTATCTAAGAAAGTAGAAGATAATGCACCACCGTCATTAGAGAAGAACAACCACACTTGAAACCATTCATAAATAAAATCCACAAGGATATGAAGAGAACCACTTACTCATCAAACCACACATAAAACCATTAATTTATTGAACATCCATCCATTATGTAGCATCCACAAGATACCATCTTCAAGAGATAACTCTAACTATCCATACATAGCATCAAAGAAACAAACAAGATAGTTTTCATCCAAACAGACTCTAGAACATTTTTTCAATTAATCCCTAAGGGATTTCTCCCCTAATTCCACCATGAGTACAAATGAGGAAAGAAAACTCCTTTTATAGAGTGATGCTCTTTTTCCTTTACAATAAAATATTATTATCTCATGTGAGATCCACAAATCTACATGTTGAAGAAGTAAAATACACTTTTCTCCAACTGTCTAGTCTAAAATACAATTAAATAAAGTGGTCAATCCACATGTACAATGATCAAGATGAAATGACCCCTCAAATAATGGGACGTCTCCTCAAGTGAGAGAATACATTGGTAGAAAACTTATAACTGCCAAAGGATTCTCTAGTGGTGCATCATCAAATGACCTCCACAAATGATACAAGAAAAGATGTCTAAGTCTCCGCCATATGGATGTGTGGGCCTTTAATAAGAAAATATCCCTAAAACATGAGTAAATACCCTACAAAAGGGGTGGTCCTTACAAATCAACATAAAATACCATGTGTGAGGCTAACATTCTTCTCCAAATGTGCAATTTAGGGTTCGTACTTCCCCTCCAAGTGGACATTGTGGCTTCTAAGGTATTCTACCATTGCCACTGGTCATCATCAAATAAGATGTCCTCTAAAGGTAGCCATGGAATTTCCTAATCAAAGAAGTGATTATCCTCCATGGTTAAAGAACCCCTTGAAAAGTAAACACAACTTTCAATTAATCTTCAAAATGAAAGACATTCTATATTTCCAACCTACTTGATTATTTGTAAGAACCTACTAACACAAACTTGTAGACTATTGGGAGGAAGGAATGTAGCTATGAACCATTGGAGATCTACTAGCCCCAACTATTCCAGTACCATGGTTGTCATTTTCTAGATCTCACTTCATGGTCCTACTTCATATGGGTGAATGTGTCAATGATGTAATTGTAGAAATTATTTGAGGGCTATGTGTCAGATCTTCCAAGTGCAGCTCACAAAGCATACTTTTGGGTTGTTTATTTGTGGTCATTGAAAGTAGAACATCTCCTTTCTAATCAATAGTTTTCTCCACAAATTCGGCTAGAACACTATTTCTCCACCTCCATCATAATCTATATACTTTGGATTATGCAATTTAATAAAAAAACCCATCGTCAAATTCCATTTGTTATTGTAAAGAAAAGGGACAGTTGAACTAATCAATAATGCATCTCATTCTTGTAGCCTCCACTGAAACATACTTAAGTCAAATACATAACCCAACATACTTATTACTGAAATGAGACAATTCATATCTATATTGTTGCTACTGAATCTGAATATGTTGATGTGTGAATCAAGATTTCCCAGGGTGTCAATTGGTATGCATGCCTCTTGTTAGAATGTTCTCCATGAAAACCATTAATCCATGAATATGCTCTTATATAAAGTTGAATGATATCATATTCCCAAGGCTAGAACAAATTCTTTGGTGGCTTATAGATTGATCTCCAAACTCAAGTTAACACAATGCATAAAGGGGTCTATCTTACTACATTTATTGTTTATACCATTTCTCTTCATAAATGTCCTTGAGTGAGGAATCTAAAACAACTTGGATGATGAGAGGATTCTTTCTAGCCCAATCATCCTCACAAAATGACAACAACCTGATAAAAAAATGCTATGTCTCACCTCAACATGCAAAAACAAATTTCATTAAAGTTGAAGCTTAATTTGGATAGAAAATTCTCCTTCATTTTGACATTAAGTTCTTAAACATTCTTTGCTTGTTAAAAATCCCCAAAAATTGCAATATATCTGACAAGGCAAGAATTTGGTTGTCTGGAAAAGTTTGAGTTCTTCCACTGCCTCCCTCTGCTCTTGGGCTTCCTCTTCTATAATCCATTGATTGTATATGCCTGAGAATTTAGTTTTGATTTGGGTGCTAAGGATAAGACATGTTCAAATTCACCTCATTTTCCCTATATAACTGTATTGTTCATTAGGAAATTAACTGTGTCTTCAATAATATTTGAAATAGAGAGATACCCACCACTAGCATCACCAAAAATAACAAGCATCATCCCTTTACATGCCTCTTTGTGCCATAACATAATTTCATCAGTAAAGAACCACAAAAACATGCTCTAGGGTTATAAGATGCAAAAAACAATAAAAATGATACACTTATCCCACCTACTTCACTAAATGAGTCATCTTATGTGATCATCCCATAAGTAATTTTAACCTTTAGATCTAAAACATTGAATAAATTCCTCAAAATGCAAGTTTAATTTCATGGGACAACATTTGGCTCCAATTTGGGGACATGTGATGTTCTGAGGAGTGCATGAGAAGCTCGTAATATCATCATGTACATATTAAAGTGACCTCCGTATTAGCAATTAAACCACACATACCAAAATTTTGGCTTTTACAAAGTAAAAAGACAAGCCATCAACCTACTTCTCAAGGGAGTTTATTCCACTGTACTCTACTACTCAAAGAGCTTATTCTTTTCTTACCCTACTATAACATGCATAGATGAGGTTTCTAAATGAATTCGGACTAGAAATGTAGACATTTCAACACCTCAAGCATGCAATTCCTCTTTCCTTTGTGCTTACTTATTGTGCAAAATATGGAAACATCAAAATTCCAATGTTTGTAAGTTGGGATCTATGTCACTGTTGAGTTGAATGTAAACTTGGGAACCTGTAAATCAATAATGTCATCAAATGGATGAAGCATGGGAGATTATTTGCTACATAATATGCCCATCTGTGAATGGAGAGGGTTTTTATAACTATTGTGAAACCATACATTGTGTTTTTGAACTAGCTCTAGCAATTCTCCTCTACGACTACTTGTGAGTTCATGAAGTTGTTTGAATCCATGGTGCTGCACATCCACTTTGAGAGTTGTCAGAATTTTGGGCACAGGGAAGAAGTTATGTTTGTCCCACATGTTCACACTATATTTTCTCTCAAATCATGCAAGGAACGTTCTCATCCTTCTTTTCATACAAAGGATTAACTTATCAAAAATACAAAATTTGACGATGCCTGGTCTTGTGTGCTTCAACATCCCAAGGATCACAAAATGTTGGTTTTCATCCATTTCCATTTCCAGCTAGGATTGTTCCACTTGTATACTTTTTGGGAATTATATACCACTATTGCAATCCTTTAAAAGACTTATATTGTGATACTATGTGAAGGTATTTGAAATTTTTAGGACCTTTTGTGTAGGATTCCCAAAAGGTGTTTTTTTCATCACTATGGTAAATCCTATTTTATTTCAATCGTTTCTCAAGCCTTGGTTTGTGTTTATCTCTAAAATGTTCAAAACAAAATTTAAACCTTCATCATCTTTTCCTTCTAAAGCTACAATAACCATGTAAGACAAAGATAGTTTTGTTGGTTCAATCGAGTTGGGAGCTTCCCTTTCGCTAATCTTGGTTTCATATTGGATTATGTGAATAGAACCATTTGTGAATGGTCCAGATCAAATTGATGTACTCTTTAATTCTTTGTGTATATGGTCATATGCTCTTCCATAGGAAATAATTTTCTTTAACTCAATAGTGTCCCATATCAAAAGTTTGACATCCTTATGCTGGGAGCATGTTGATGCATGTTTACAAGCATATTATCCAATAATTTGATGAAATCAATTGCGGGGATATTTGGAGTGATGTTTTGGTTTGATAAAAGGAAACCCATCATTTCCCTTGCGCAAATGTCATGACCTTGGGTTGGTGAGGGGTTATGTTTTATTTTTCTAACCCATAGTGAAAATTTATGCCAAGAAAATAATTTAATTTTGGTTTCCATTCAGCCATCAATTATGCTAAAGTGGGAAATCCCATGATGAACATGGATTTTCCACTCATGAGCAAAGTTCAACAGTAAAGTGCGAATAAACAATCTCTAACTATTTTTTTATTAAGCCAACCAAAATATTATATAGCTTTACATGAAGGGAAATAACTCAACACGTCTAGGAGAGAAATACTTACTAGATCCTAATAACTATCAACAAATCACACCAATAGATATAGTTGGAGAAATTCTCTCAACTGCTCCATGAGACTAGGAAACCAAAAATGATTCGTCACACAAATCCACAATAATAATCTCATAATGAAAATACTAATGTGATATACATAAGCTTAATATACTTAGGTTAAGACTAAGTATGAGAATTCTTATAATTCCTCTCAACAACAAAAGTATTTTCCTCCAATGTTTTTGGGAGAGGAGAAAAATGGTGTTTCTATAGTCGATGTTGAACAAGTAGGATGTAGATGTTGCCAGTTGGCCTAGCTTCACAACAAGGTAGAAAGTGGTAGAACCCTAACGAAGATAGTGAGACAAAGACCTGCAATCAAAATTGTGGAAACCAAACTCTATCTCGATGATGTGGATCAACATGATTGAACCCAATTGAAATTCTCAAAGCCAACTGAAACACCCCCATCAAACAAGCTACTAAAATGCTATAACACCATATAAAGCGGTGTGATCCAAATGATGAAGTTGTTGAAGTAGAACAGAGTGGTTGCGAGTCTCCAAAAGATACTCCAACAAAAACCTGGCTTGGGGGCATTGATTTCCTAAACAATTTCCAAAAGAAGGCATATAAATTCCTAGAGTCATAGATACCAAAGCATGCTTGTGGAAAAACATAAACATAATGAAGCTGTAAAAATTAACACTCAAGGTAGTGTTACAAAGAATCTTGAGATGTTGGTGTTGAACACAATATATGAAAGACAATAGTGACCACAAAAGTCAAGGGATTTTCATTCTTTGAACACAAATCAAATATAAACATGTAGCTAGCCATATCAAACTGCTTTAAATATAGGAATAATCCATAAAAAAAAATGTGAGAGACAATATCATTGATCATGCATAATAATAACTAATAAGCCAAAAGAACCTCTAATAAATAAAATTACACATTCACAATATTCTAGTGAAAGGTTGATTGGTTTAAAATAAACAATCAAATGTATATATCTTGGGTTTCTTCCACATGCAAACAAAAGTATGAAATCCAAGTAAGGTGTGCCATTGTTGAAAGGAGTTTGGCACAACCAAAGGTAAAATCCTTAGTATATGCTCACCACAATCCAATGCCTAACATGATCTCAAATGATAAATTGATGCATGTTATTGAGGATTATCTATAGAGGACAAGCATTTTAATGGATGTTGAGATCAACTACAATGCATGTAAACAACAACAATGTACATTGGCATAGATGCAACATGTATGAATGTGGTTGACATCCCCATAAATATTGTGTCAAAGGATCCATCAAGTTATGATCTCATACCTAAATTAAGAAGAGTTGCATCAATGAATATCCTAAGACCCACAATTTTCCACCACGATGGGCATACCAAGTAAATTTTTGTCATATTAATTCTATCTTCGACGACTATAGCTACTATTCTCAATGAATATTTTCTACTATAAAGAGTCATAACTGTTATGGAAAACACGAGAGAGAGAACTCCAATCCTAAGTATGAACACTAAGAGGAGATATGAGCTATTCAAGGTTGGGAAGTCATAGTGATCGACTGATTTGAGTGTAGGGCATGGGTGAGGGATGTGCAATTTGCACAAGATCTTCACAAACTAGTCTTCAAGGACATGTCTGGTTACTCTACATAGTGAAGGGAGATCTCTCAGCTGAAAGTCTTCCATGAATTGTTGGAGTGATTTGCAATTGTATCCTCTTTTTGAAAACTCGAGGGAGTGTTGGCTACCATCTAATGTTGCATGTTTGTGTTCCTCTACGACTGCATATTCCACCAACGACACAGAACCCACCCTGCATCCTCTCACCTTAGTGTCGAAAGTGTAATTAATGCTTAGAAGTGATTGTTAGAATTAATGCTTACATGCTTATTTTAGATAGAGATTTGGTTTAGGTTTGTTAGATCTTGTTAGTTGTGAGAGATCTTCTCCAATTATCAGATCCTATTTATGTGTGGGGTTAATATATTCCTTTATAATTTTGTTAGGTTGTTGAGGGAAAACTTGTATAAATATGTGATTCATTCAATAATAAAATATAAAGAACAATTATTGTGTGCATAATGGATGCTCTCTCAATTTCTAAGTGTGATTCTGTTTTTCTCGACACTAGATCCAATTTTATATCCTTCAGTCACATAATCTATATAAAATAAGCATTTCTATATGTTTCAAGTGCAATTGCATCAATTTAATATCGACATGTAGAACATCCATTTACATGATTTTTTTCCAAGAATGAAGAGCCTACTTATGATGAAGAGGAAAAAGTACCAATAGTAGTAGTTTCCTCACCACCAAAATATTTAGATCAAGAAGAAGATCCGAATGTAGATAGATATCTGAAGAGAGACTATTCATAGCCTCGTGCATATACATATGCTTAGCCATCAATTGAATATTGGTATGCAATTCAATAATCCACTACATCCCTTTTTGTTGAATCTAAGCCATTTTTTGCAATCCGTCAAGAAACCAAGGGCCATGTTTTGCAATGGATCTAAGATTTATTATTGATTAACGATAACCACAAGATATCCAAAGGAACCTACATTGATGGATCCATTTTGAGGCAACAATCACAAGAGGTATAAGGCCACGATTTGAGAGAGTGGTTGGAACCACAAAACCTCAAATATGAGTAGAAATGATCGTTTAGATCCAAAGGAGGTTGTATTGAGTCTGAGTGCACCTTTGAGATTGCATAGATGTGGCCATAGAAGTGCAGGGTTGTATCAAGAAGAAATGAGAGCTAAGAGAGCCAATCATACAACACCAATTCAAGTTAGGCTAAGCTTTGAATAAAAAAAAAATGGAAGGGTGATGAACCCAAATATAAGGTTGGATAAGAAATGCTTCGATACCTATGATGTGGGAAATCTCGTGATGAAGAGGGATTTCCCACTCATGAGCAAAGTTCTACACTGAAATGCAAATAAACAATATTTGACTAATTTTTTTTATTAATATAAACAAAATCTTATATAGATTTACATGAAGATAACTAACTCAACAAATATAGGAGATAAATACTCACTAAATCCTAAGAATTAACAACAAAACACAATAATAGAGATAGTTGGAGAAATGCTCTCAACTACTCCATGAGACTAGGAAACAAATAAGGATTTGTCACACAAATCCACAATAACAATATCCTAATACAAATACTAATGTGATATACATAAGATTAATATAATTAGTCTAAGGTTAAGTACAAGAATCCCTATCATCTTTATATTCTATAGTGCCTTTGTTCGCTCACATAGTATCCATAAGCTACACTAAAGTCATAATACATTTCATCCTCAAGGTGAATAGTTGTACTCAAAGGAGTAGAGTCTCTCATTTGTATATTATTTGGTTTGTGGGATAGATGTAGTGCAAGAATAATGTCAAGCTCTTTTTCATCACAACCAAATTCATTATCAAATAGAGACATTCCATCAAAATTTGTCATGCAATGTCCAAGAACATTTTCCTCACACTCAAAAGATTATTCAATTTCCATGGTTTTGGTGACTATTCTAGAGAGCTATTCATTTTTAGAGGCACCATAAATATTCTTTTGTTCATGAATTTAATTAGCACTGAAGTTTTCATGAATTCTAGAGATTAAAAAATGTTTTCACAATTCCTATGTTTGATTTCCTAGCCCGACCGTTCATCAATATGATCACAAATTGTGTCCTCAATGTAAATATCAATGATAGTAGAAAATCATATTTCTTTTTGTATTGAAGATGAAAGAACCTTAAATAGTTTGACCTTGTGCTCTTTCCTATCAACGTCATTGTCAAAGAGTATTCCTAGAGGACTATGCCAAATACCCCTTATTATTATATTATTTAACTTTAATTACATAGTGGGCCTATTCCATTATTATGACCACATTACATTCATTATCCCCTTGAGTACCTCCCTAGGTGCCCCATATTATCCTCCCTAGGTACATTACATGACCACCGTGGTCAGTGCCACAATCATAGGTCAAATGAGATAGTCCACAACTCTATTTGTGTTGTCCTTCTTGTACTTAGTGTTCAAGTGGAATTGTTGCAAGTACACAGACCACTTATGATGGTAGTCACTATGTAACTTTCCCTGTATTTGCATGAAATATAGGGGTTTGTGATAAATGTGGATGATTGTCTCCTTCCTATAATGTTAGCTCCATATGTGGTAGGCCTATACAAAGGAGTACACCTACTTGTCATAAGTAGGATACTTTCAAACCACATTAGAGAGTGTGTCACTATGATAGTCCACTAGATTCCCATGCTAAATGAGGAATACATTGGAAACATAGTGTATTGTACATATGGAGGATAATATGTGGCACCTATGGAGGTACCCAAGGGGATACCAAATGTAATGTGGCCATAATCATGGAATAAGCTCACTTGGTAGTTGATGGGTAATAAATAGGCCCACTAGGTAGTTAGAGGAAATGATATAATAATAAGGGGTAGTTGGTATAGGCCCCTATGAATACTTATGAGAAAGTATAAATACAAAGGAGTCTCATTTTATTGGATATGTTTCATGTATTGTATTATAGAAATCATGTCCCATGGAGTGATTCCTGCCCCGAGGATTATTTTATGGTGTTACCGTACCTTAAGGGTTCTCACTATATTCTTGTGTTGTTTATGGTGTGAATTCAATTCATATTTATAAAGTTAAGGGTTTATTCTTAATATTAATGGTTTATCTTTATCTTATATCTATCAAGGTTTATTGCAAGTGGTATTAGAGATCTTTCTTGGGCATGAAGTGGAAGTTTTTTTTTTTCTGCATATTTTTCAAGGGAAAAGAGGACGGTAACATTTAAATCAATTTTTAAAACTTGTGTCTACAATATAAAAAAAACAACTAGATATCTAAGTTCCTCTCAAGAAAATACCAAAATTAAAAAAAAAAAAATCATCCAAATTGGAGTCGAGGAAGTGAAGTTATCATTGATTTAAAATCAATTGTTTTAGGGTTTTTCTGATGACAGCTGCACAAATTGCAGATCATATATCTTTTGATTGAGTGCCCAAATTTTAGTCAAACCAATGCCAATAGATACAAATTGACTGACTGCGGAATTTCATAATTGTGGTCATAATATCCAATTAGATAAGTATTGTAGAAGTTATGATCATTTGAAATTGGTTGGCTCAAACCTTAGCCATACAAAGGAACTCCATTGAAAGTAAGTTATTTATTCAAAACCCTAGTTCTATTTTTGGATTATATAAAGCAAGATGGATTTAAAAAGAAAATGGATGGTCTCAATATTGAAGTATACATAAAAGAAAGGAAGTTAGTATGGAGAGGGAAATAGAGAAATTGGGTAAGCTATAATTTAAGAGAAGACTTTGACAAATGGTGAAATTTTCTTAACCATGACAATATAAGGGAACTTTCAAAAGAATCATATGAACAAGTAATTTTAGATAGGTGGTCTCATGTGGTGAATAATAATAAAGAAAACAACAATGGATTATTTTCATGCACAAACTTCCCATTACAGGTTCATGGATGTATTCAATAGGAAAATGTTATCATTTCTATAAACCTTTGTAGCAAGCATAATTTCATTAATGTTTAACTTGGTTAAAATATTGTGAGTCCAAAGCATATTCAAAGCACATAGGATGAGGGTGAGAATGTTCAAATTTTTAAATATTTGAAGATTACTGTGGATAAATTTGTTGCATTCATATTTTCATGCTATAAATATGGATGAAATCGATATTGTTTTGGGACATCCTTGGATGGACTAAATTGGTATAGTTAATATTAATGTGCAAAAGAAGTTTTCGAAGCTTTGGTAAAAGAAAAAAGAAAATTACATTGCAAGATATTTCTCTTACTAAACAAGAAGGGCCCAAGGGGGTACATGAATAAATCCTTGTAGGGAATCTAATTGCATTACCTACTAACACACTGGATGAAGAGACTAAGGATGTATCAGAAGAAGGGCCTACATAAGCACATGAAGAAAATCCCTAGGAAGGGCATAAAAGGAATAAGAAGCTAAATGACTCAAATGAACCACATGTTGAAGATTCAAAGAAAGAAGAACTATTATCTAAGGTTGTTTTATATCGCCATGCACACCACCTGGAGTAACAACAATCATCAAGGCAAGGTCGCGAGTGTTGGAAAACTTAATATGGATCAACATGGCACTAGAAATACACCCATTGTGGAAGCATATGGAGGACCAAAATAAATGCATGGGAATATTATAATAGCACAACAACAACATGGAACCCAATGAGCAACTAGAATCAATATTGAGGTGGCAAGGAACCTTCCCCATTTCCACATTTCACTAGGATGGATGGATGCTCCTACTTGGTAGAAATTGAGTACATTTCTTAGTAGATCATATTATATATATTCCCCTCGTGTTTCAGGGATGAAACATGCAAAGGGGGGTGGAATGGAATGTACCTATGGATGATAATATGGAGTACCCATGGGGATGATGAATATAATGTGGCCATAATCATGGAATAGGACCACTTTGTAGTTGATGGGTAATAAATAAGACCACTAGGTAATTGAAGGAAATACTATAATAATAAGGAATAGTTGGCATAAACCCCTACAAATACTCATGAGAAAGTATAAATACATGAGTATCATTGTATTGGATATGTTGTATGTTATTATATTGTAGTAAGAAGGGTTTGTGGAGTGGTTCCTCCAATAAAAAGTATTTGATGGTGTTACCGTACCTTAAGGGTTCTTATCTATATTCTTGTGTTTTTTATGGAGTGAATTTTTTGATATTTTTGAACTTAGTGGTTTATTCTCAAGCTTAAGGGTTTATTTTATTTTTTATCTATCAAAGTTTACCACATATAGTTTGAAGTTTCCATTTCAATCTCAATAGGATGTTGCAGGTCTGATAAAGTGAGTATTGATGCCAAATAAAGTAAGTGTTTTAGATCGACAAATGTTTTCTATTGTGCCTTGGCCCAAATAAATTGGATTTGGCTCCACCCTTGGTTACTTGGAATATGGGCCAAGTGATATGAGAGAGCCCCAACACAAACCCGTGAAAAAATTATGAAGGCATGGGAAACTACAAATCTCTCTTAGAGTTGTCAAGGTCGACAATCACGAGTGACATGGATCTTGGATGGATCCACATGCACACCATGTCCATCCATGATGCATCCTAGATATTGAATTATCTACATGTTGAATGAACATTTCTCTAGGTTGGCATATAACTTGTGATGTCATAGGGTGATCAAGACCTACTAAATGTGCTACAATTTTTATGTCGAAATTTTGCCAAACATGAGGATATCATCAAAATATATGACCACAAGATATCATCCATCATCCTCATGAACATTGTTGAAGCATTAGTCAATCCAAAAGGCATGAACAATCACTTGAAAATGCCTTCTTTAGATTTGAAGGTGGTCTTCCATACATTAGTTTACTCAATTGGTGCCTAGTGGTAGCTTGACTTCATATCAATTTTACTAAAAAGTTTGGCACCCTTGAGCTAATCATAAATATTTTCAATCCAGGGAATTGGATATCATTTTTTTACTGTGATATTGTTAAAATATCTGTAATAAATAGAAATCCACCATGTCCCATCCTTCTTTTCAACCATCACAATTGAGCTCTTGCAAGGTGAGGAGCTTAGTTCAATGTAGTCCTTTTGGATGAGCTCTTAAATATGACATTTGATTTCTTAATTCTCCAAAAGAGAGTCTATGTACTAGGTCATTAGGTGAATGAACACTACGTACAAAATCAATTGAATGCTTGACTTGGCAGTGCATAAGCACCCTTACTTGCAAACTGGAAATATATTTGTATTCTTTCACTACCTTGTCCACCTACTTCTACTATATAAAGAGACCCCACATAGAGGCTATGATGGTCATAGTGATATTTCATGCACCTTTTGACCAAATCATGAAGAGGGAAAATATCCTTGTTCAATATATTACCTTCCTCCACTACTTTGTTGAGATAAAAGAGAAAGAGACCATGATATTCTAAACTACCTCCAGTACCCTGTAGATTTTAACTCCTAATATAATAATGACATTATGGGGCCTAAACTCATAAACATCACAATGATTTCTGATGAAGGAGCATCAACCCCCCCAACTCATTTCCAAAACTTCACCTTCCAGAAGATGCAACGTGGAGAAGGAGGATGTGATTTCCTCAACCTTTATATGTTAAGAACCAAACATCAATATAGCATAGAAAAACCTCAGGAAAAGTACTCAACGCCTTGAAAAAGAGATAATTTCAAATAATAAGCCTCTTCAAGGGGGCAACCTCCTTTTACCCCACTTAAATGTTCAAGTACAAGATGATTCAAAATGAAAATGTCTCCTTGGTATAT
>JASDQU010200574.1:4325-17567 GCA_032191745.1 Picea mariana
TAGAAGCCCCTTCTAACTTGTTTTTTGACTTCATAGAGTAATTCATGACTGATTTGACGTGGTCAACCTTTGACTTTCACCAAAAACTAAAATTTGATGTCTTAGCTTACTGAGAGTACCAGGAGGTGCGCTAATTTAGGGTGCACTAGGCTATCCAAAAATTAATTCAATCTCTTCACTTAAGGTGTCTTAACAAGAGGGTTAGGGTTTCTTTGCTGCAACAAAAAATTTGACTACAACTACAACTGTAACTGAGCAAATCCTCTCAATCTATCTTTCAACGGTTAGACTATCCAAAGACAGTGTGGGCCCATAACTTGTTAGAAAAGTAGGTGTGCTCGTTTAACCATAGACAATATAGCAATATTGTCACCCAACCATAGGCCGAAGCCACCCCCGAGCACCTTAACCTTGATAGAGAATAATCCTGGAAGTAAACCCTAGGCCTAATATCCAATCAAGGTAGCGTATCACTCTCCAGAGTTAGCATACCAAGCAGAAAGTCCAAACCATAACCAATAGAGAGTCCAAGACTGAAACCGGAAATACAAGTTGCAGTAGCTGCAACTGCAACTACTCTCCAGACTTGCACACAACTAAATTTCTACAGTTGCAAGTTGTGTGTATCCAAATGAGCTCTAGCATCCTGTATTTAAACTACTCTTCCTTAATTTTCTAGGCCAAATTCTCTTTCTAGAGGCTAAAAACTCAATATTAATTATTTTCTTTAGCCGACTTATCTTCTAGGGTTATGTCCAATTCTTTAGGGTTTCTTCTTGCTTCCCGAAATATTCTATTCTTGTTAGGGTTACATTTGAAGGTTTAACACCTCCCGTAGATACCATAATATCAACATATATCACATCATTCAATATATTACAGTTCTATGTTTGACATGATGCTCATCCATGCATGATCTAGTTCATACATGTCATCAACCCATGTTATGAATAATGTATCGTAATGAAGCAAACTTTCCAAGAATCATGATCCATGTAGGATCACATGTGGATTGATAGATATTTTAATGAATATATTTATCGATGTACCACCATGTATTTCATTCGATGTCTAAATGATATTTGACCAAAATAAAGAAAACATATTTATCGATACTATAGGAAATAAAGACCAAAATTTCATAAAGCATATTAATGAATCTAATAAATTACAACAATAGATATTGTCAATAAATAAATTATATCGGTCAATATTATAAACAATCAATATATCAATTGATCTAATGAATTATATTTGATTGGATCATGTAGTATATCAAACAAAATAGAACTAGATTAAGTAACCAATATGAATCCATTGATTGATATCTTTGATATCCTAGTTTTATACTATAGATACATGGAAAATGATGTCCACTTTCTTTCTATGCTCTCTCAAGATATTTTATCATAAATACGTGGAAAATGATGCCCATTTTATTTCTTTCTATCAAGATCAAATCATTGTACATTTAATTATTTCATTTGATTAAAAAAAATTATTTTCTATGTGCAACTTCCTTTCAAGTTTAGGCACATCTCAATTTCCATTTTTTTTTTACAGGAACGGATATTGGTTTGTATTAAAGCCTTGGCACGAATGCCTCTAATCAGATTACAAAGTGTGAGGGCAAAGCGCCCAGTTTTCCTCTCCTGCCAAGAACTCAATGGCCTAGATACTTATAAGCCGGTGAATCCTACATATAGCAAACGATTTAATCTCTATAATTTTCCCTAACTTGTGGATACAAACGAACTGATTCAGTAAAATGCAATAAAACATGAAAGATTTTTTTTTTAAGGAATGGGATCCCATTCTTCGTCCCTGTCTCTTAATAGAGTGCCGACGGAAAGAAGAACTGCTTTATTGGTTTCCGAGTCTGTGTCCTTGTTATTCTCCCTCAACACATGGAAGAAGTTCACACTCTGAAAAGTTTTAACCAGTGTTTTGATTCTTGTCACCAATCTTGCAAATATGAAATCTTTAGGAGCATAATTGTCCACTATAGTTTTTATAATGGACTGAGAATCGCCAATTACATTTACCTCTTTGATGCCTAGATCCTTGACTTGCTTGAGGCCTTGGAGCAAAGCCAATGCTTCTCCTTGGATCCTAGTGTTGTGTCCCAAGCCCCAGGCATAATTATGATTGATTCTGCCTTCTAGATTCTTAATGACACCTCCTACACCAGCTTTCCCAGGATTGCCTTTGGCTACCCGTCAAAGAATAAAGTATGTCTGGACTGCTTGTTAATCCAAGATGAGAAGTCTTTCTCATTGAATCTAATTTTCCATTCTTTGCTTGATTTTCTTTGCCTTACTACTTCAGAAAACTGGAGGCCCAACCTGACGCCCCATTCAAAATATTGCTAACTTAAATTTGTTTCCTCAAGCTGACCTCCCAAGCTTTCTTTCAGCTGGCTTTTGATATTGGCCATGATAAGCTTCACATCCTGCGCTTTATCTCTAAAAATTCTCTTATTCCTTTCAAGCCATATTTTCCAACAAATGATCTTTGGCGAGGAGAGCCAGGCAGCCTTAAAATTTTCATTTTTTGGGAGTACACCTGGGTAGCTGTGTAGCTAATTAGCAAACAATTCAGTGATGGAGGTGGGAAATGTAAAATTGTTTCTCCAAGGGCCCAAAACTTCATTCCAAATCTCTTCTACGAGTTTGCATTCCAGCATTAGGTGACAGACATTCTCTTCATTTTCGAAGCACATTAGACATCTAGAAGGCCCATGGAAGCCTCTTTTCTTCAATCTATCCTCAGTCAAGATTCTGTTGTGGCACATGAGGCAACATAAAAGATCGATTTTTGGAATGGTCTTGTGGCACCATATCCCCTTCCAAGTCGTAGGATTAATAGGGACATGGGACTGTTCCAACAATTTTTCATATCCCAGTGCCACTAAATAGCATCTCGATTGAGAGCCCCATCTGTGTTTGTCTTGTCTCCTAGCGTGGATCGAAGCCATGCCCTTCAGGTGTGCAAATAAGGTGTCGCAATCCAGCTTCAGCTCCAATGGCACCTGGAGCTTCTTCCAACTTAGCCAATTACAATTGTCCTAGCATGAGATGTCCCATAGAGTATTGAAGCTGACATTGGACATCCATGCCTGCAGCGCATGTAGAGAAATGATTTTGACAAGAGGGGGAGTATTCATAATGCTGTCCTCCCAAATATTTATTTGTTTTCCATTACCCAGGATCCAGAACGTGTGGTGATTGATCAACATAGTGGTTTTAGCACAGAGTTTGAGGAAATGTGATCCGTTTTTTGAGAGGGGATTGCCGAGACAATGTTTCCTTTGGCCGCTGAAGTATTTCTTCCACAAATTTGTTTGCGCCCAACCAGGTTTAGGAGCGATGAGCCTCCAAATGATTTTTTCTCCCATAGCCACGTTTTGAGTGCAGAGGTCTTTGAAGTTCAATCCTCCTTCCATCAGGGGCTTGGTGACTTTGTCCCAGCTAACAAGAGGGAATCTCTTCTCATTTTGTTTACAACCTTTAAATAACTTTCAGATGAATTCCTCCATTTTCCTAAGAATAAAAATAGGAGCTAGCAAAACAAAGAATTGAAAAATTGGAAGACTGCTGAGAACAACCTTGATGAGCACTGATTTACCAGCAAGTTTGAGCCAAGAGAAACCCCAAGCCTGGATCTTGAGATTGAATTTTTTCTAACAGAGGGAGCCAATCTCTGTTGAAGGAATTCTTATGGAATATTGGGAGGCCTAGATAATTGAACGAAGACCAGTTGGAAGAGGCAACAAAGCCCATACATCTGGAAATGGCACTGAGAGCACTAGCAGAAATGTTCCAACAATAAATATGACATTTCCCCTTATTTATATTGTTTCTTGTTGCATCATAGTAATCATCCAACACATCTTTGAATCTTGAAGCCGAAAGCACAGAGGTTGCACCTAGCAATAGAGAATCGCTGGAAAACAAAGCATGATTTATATTTTTAACTCCTCTTGCAACGTTAAGGCCCATAATCTCTTGGTCTAGCTGCTTCTTGTCCAAATAAAAACTTAGAACAGAAGCTTGGAGGACAAAAAGGAGAGGAGAAAGAGGACACCCATGTCGAAGCCCTCTCATAGCTTTGAAGAAATTCGTTGCTCGCCCATTCACCAGAGGAGCGATCCAAGGCTCAGAGATACAAGCCCGAATCCAATTGATAAAGTCAATCCCAAACCCAAACTTGTGCATAACATCCAAGAGAAATTTATGTCTAACATGATCAAAGTAATTTGCTAGATCAAGTTTGACAACCATACCCTTTTCTTTTCGATGCAGGCTTGAATGGATCGCCTCTTATACTAAGATAAAATTGTCCACAATCTGCCTCCCATGAACAAAACCACCTTGATTCTCCGGGATAATATTAGGAAGGATACTTTTCAATCTATTGGCAATCACCTTGGTTATCATCTTGTAGCCTATGTTACATAGAGAAATAGGGTGAAATCTATTGAAAGCATTGGATCCCTTTTCCTTAAGTTTGAGGGCAAGAAAGGCAGAGTTAGTGTTGCCCCCAATTTTCTGATAGGCTTGGGATTTCAAAACCATTTTGTGCAAATCCTTTTCCACTATCTGCCAACAAGATTGAAGAAATCTGGGTGTAAAACCATCCGGTCCAAGGGTTTTGTCAGGCTCCATAGCAAAGAGAGTAGCCTTTATTTCCTTTTTAGTGACCTTAGCTTCCAGATACTGATTCATCCTATAGGTAATCTTTGAAGGAACCACATCTAGGAATTTAGAATTCTGGTCCATTACCCCTTCTTCACTGTAAAGATTTTTAAAATGAGAGAAAGCTGCCCTTTTAATGCTCATGAAATCATTATGGGTTATGGCCTTTTCCTTGATTTATGAAATGGAGTTGAAGATTCTTCTCGCTTGGGCTTGCTTGTGGAAGAAGGAGGTGTTTCTATCTCCCATTTTAAGCCAAATGTTGCGAGATTTTTGTCTCCAATATTCTTCCTCCGATGTGCATGCCTTATGATACTTCTGATGTAAATCTGCCTCCCTATCCATAACTTCTTTTGTGATTTCTACGTTTTCCATTTGTAAGTGATGGATGCTCAAGACTGTCTTGGACATGTTTTATTTCATATGTTGGGTTAGGGAGGAATTTGGCCCAACTTTTCAGGACTTCCTTCACTCTTATGAGATTTTCCTCCCAAACGAAGAAGGAAGAGCCCTTGACAGGAATCCTCCAACTTTCCTTAACCTTATTCATGAAGTCTGTGTCCTTGACCCATAAAGGACTAAATCTGAATGGAATAGGGCCAAGATCTTTTTGGGCCAATAGTTCAACCTTGATAGGTTTGTGATCTGAAACACTGCAAGGGAGAATATGCATTCTAGCCTCTAATCCTAAAAGGAGAAAATAAATTTGAACAAGAAATCTATCTAGCTTTGCAGCAATATGCCCAGGACCGACACTTTTATTTGACCAAGTGTACTTACCATTGGAGGGCTTGATGTCAAGCAAGTCCCAATCCTGCATGAGGCCCTCCACCCATTCCCTTGTCGGAATCCTTACGATGTTGCCTCCTCGCTTCTCTGACAAAAGCAAGGTGAGGTTGAGATCACCAACAATGATGATGTTTTCCAGATTCTCTATTTCTGCCAGATTTCTGATGGAGTCCCAACATGCCCTTTTATCCCCTGCTTTTACTAGGACATACACATTAAAGAGGCTAAAAACCTCCTTTGTATCAAGATGCTGGAGTTTCAAGAACAACCAATGAGTATTTAGGATCTCAGTGACCAACGAGTACTTGCTGATATTCCAAAGAGTGCCCAACCCACCCAAGGCTCCTCGAGCAGAGACGACCTGTCCTCCACCTCTATTCCAAAATTTATTACTTATTTGGAGGAAGTCTTTGTCCTCCATTTTTGTCTCCTGAATTAGAAGAATGTATGGGGTTTCTATCCTTAGAAGGATTCTTATGGCTTCTTCTTTCACTTTGCTCCCCATACCTCTGCAATTCCAGGAGACAACCTTCATCACTTACTTTTTTGGGTGTGATGAGCTCCCTTGGAGCCCTGAGTCTGGTTTCTTGTCATCTTTAGAGTTTTTGCCAATAGTTTATCAAGGGTTGGTTGGCTACCCTGAAGCTTATCTTTGTAGGTTTCTTGTTCTCTCTTTTCACGGGCAGGCTTTCGACCTCTTTTTGATCTTCTAGCCGAATTTTGTGGTTCCCCTAATTCTCCTTCCTCCTCTGATTCCTTCGAGCCTTATTCTTCCTCTTCAGCTTCTGCATGTTTTTCCTTAGGTCTTTCTGAGGCACTTTCTCCTTGCCTCGAGCCTGAGGGGGTCCCTTTGTCTGGGGTCGCTTTCTTTTGCATTTCGACCTCCTAGGTTTCCTCTGAAGCTGAGCTTAAGGGCCCAAACTTGTTTTCTTGACCATTCGGGGGAGGGATTAGATGAACAGATGCTGACTGAGAACCTTTGCCATTTGGAGCCCCAGATTTGGGGGTTTTATGGGAGGTCTTTGACCGCTTGACCTAATTCCATCCCTCCTCCTTCCTTTTCTCTGCCTCTCCATTGCTCGGGAAACCCCTAGCAAAGTGACCATATACATGGCATTTCCGACACTTGAAAGGAAGTTTCTCATAGTCTAGCTTTTGCACATGAGTCCAACTATCGACATTGATTTTTATTGCCTCCAGAAGTCCCACCTCTAGGTCGACCTCGACGCATATTCAGGCATAGTCATATTGATCCTTATTATTTGCCTGACCAAACAATTTACCCAGGGCGTTGCCTATGTGCTTCAGAGAATCCCAGTTCCAACAATGCATTGGGAGATTCAGAAACCTAACCCACACTGGGACGAGCATTGGTACATCCACTGCTGGGTCAAAATCTAGCGTCCACTTATTGAGATACAGGCCCTCGGGTCCCATAAAGTAGGGACCATTCCCAAATATCAGATCATTATCCTCTTTTGAGATGAATTTGAACAGAAAAAAGCCTCTCCCCAAGAAGTACGAGGTTACATTGTTCTTGATCAAAGGCGTCCATTTTTTGACAATCCAGTTCTCCATTGTTTTTGGAGAGGGCCAAAGACCAATGAACTGTCCCAGAAGGGCGTGATCCACCAGGGACAGAGCTACCTGGATTGGTCCCTCTGGGGAAGGGAGATTTCTGGAATATCATCCAATTTTTTCATGAACTTGGCGGCTTCAATTTTCTTCTTTTTCGGCAATGAAGCTAGCAATGATTTGAAAGCATCCTCAGCTGACGTGGGAGGAGGGGGAGGAGGAGCTCGGGGCGAGCCCAAAACCTCCATGGCAGCGTGGTGAAGCCCTAGCTTCAGGCATACACAGGCCCACAATTCTTTAAAAATCCAATGTACATATTAATATCTACAGAAAAAACTCAATTTCCAATTATTAACAATATTTCTTTCATGTTTTATTGGATTGTTGAAATTGTGTATGAGTGTTGAAATTGCCCTATTCAATAAATAGTTCAATTTTAGGAATTTCACCTCAACCTTGGGGTTCTTTTATCTATTTCTTGTCAACTTTCATCCTTAGGGTTGATTCTAAAATCTAAATTTTAGTAGTATATGTTTCACTTTTTAGTAGTATATGTTTCACTTATGACACAAGGCAACCTAAGAAAATAAACATTGAACATGTTTATTTCCATGGATCAATGTTTCAACCCTTAGGGAATACTTCGCAAATGTATAAAAGATCTGAAAATAATTTATAGCAACACTTGTTTATAGTATTAAATCTACCCACTTAGCTTCTATATGTTTGTTAAATTACTTAACAACATCTATTGAATGTTGTGTTAAATCAACATGCATAAACAACACTAGAAATTATTCAATCATCAAAATAACATACATAGAGATTGGACAAAAGAACACTTCACATATATATATATATGTGTGTGTGTGTGTGTGTGTGTGTGTGTGTACCAATGGGTATAATTCACGCTATCTAAACCCATAAGAAAACCCTATCCACCAACTCCTCCTAGCTAGGAATCAATTTCAACCAAAGCTAGTAACCCCACCAAAGATCCACAAGCTAGCATACACACATGTGAGTCCGTCTTGGAACATTCACTTGCATCACACAAGTGTATAATATAGTCTCCATCTATCTTATCCACATCAATCACTCCAAGTAGTATTGGGGTTTCCAAATTCCACAAAACACTAGTCTTCTTCTCTCACAAGAACTAAATGAACAAGTACTTTGTTTTCTTTTCTATGGTTTGGAAGCTCCCCTTGTCTTATTATGGAAAAATATAACCCTAGTATTCCTCTTGAATCATCTCAAGAAACCTAATACTCAAGAAAAGAGAGAAAATTACAATGAATAAAAAGTACAATGAAAGAGACAAGTTCACTCTAGCTCTCACATCTCAAAAAAAAATATGTGATCGCTATGAATGGACATAACGAATGAAAAGACTCTCTCCTCCCTTTATTTATATGAAATGTGAGGGAGACCAACACTAACAAAGTGGATATGTCCACAACAAACAACCTAACTAATCACAAGATAGGTTCACATGTGAAGCGCTTGAACTCTAAGTGACACATGTCAAATTCCAAGGTATGCACATCCACCAAGCATGGATCCTAAGGTGAGAACTCCAAAATAAGTGCCAACACTCCTCCAAATCCCTCCAATGCTCCAACACTCCCTCCTAAGCCATGTGTACATATGGGTCCACCACACTTACATGACCACTACTCAACCCAAGTACAAGCCTTCATGTAAGAAAGTGTCCCCGTGATACTTAGTGCTTATTGTTGTCCTCCTAGATGCCCAACACTCCTCTTACAAGTGGATCATATTCCCAAGGAAGAAACCAAGCTCTTTTTGTGTACACCCCATGATGAAATTCACTAGGCCACATAGGTCTCCAATCTCCTGAGGAAGTGTGCCACATAAGCAACAAGTCAAAGTCCAAAAATCCATGACAATATAACCAATGTAAATTTCCATCATGGTACAACCAAGTTTAATCAATGCGCCATGCACCCCACATCAGTTAAAGAACCCTCAAATATGGTATAAATACTTTCGAAGTAACTTGAAAAGTTAACAATCGACATGAAAATATTATACACAATTTCACCCAAGCAACCACATTGAATATGTTTTCCCATGAAAATGCACATCACAAATAACAGTTTTGCTATCCAATTTATTTATTTTGATTCAATATATTATATGTTTTCATGGTTTTTCTTTTGATTTATTTGTGTGTTTTTTCATATCAATATATTGTAATATATAAATATGTTATACATTTTACTAAAACAAATACTATTATACATATTTCTTAATTACATTTTGGTTACAAACATTATTATACATATTTCTTAATTAATTTTCGGGTTTAATTCAAGGAATCGTTTGTTTAAAAAAAATTATAAAATAAAAGCCAAAAATTCCAAAATTTCATTGACAAAAATGCTTATAATTGTTGTATCATTTTTCCCTTGCTTTGGTCTAATTTTATAATATTTTCTCTTCGCCCAACGATTTGACTGGTAAAGTCTACAGAGGTATACATACCCTACCCCTCTCTGGATTTGAACTTGTGACCTCTTAAGAGGAAACACATATTCTTAACCATTAGACCCACTCAGACTATATGAAATTGTATCATTTAATCTAAAATACTTTCCATAATATTGATTAAGTTGATGTGATAGGTGGTTCAATATTACTAGTACACCTATCCACTACACAAGAACAATTTTTTATTTTATAAATGGATTTTAAACATGACCTCTAAATTTAGTTTATAAAAGAGAAAGTGTGTTTTTATATATTTCCCAACAAAAGGCTTTATTGTTTAGAACTCAAGTTTACTCATGCTACTGGGGATTGATTTGAGAAGTTCTCAAAAAAAAATGGTATAGCGTGATGGGTAAAGTTGAATATCATTTCGATTTGTGGATTCAAAGATAATATATGGAGGAAGGATTCATGTTTATTGGAAATGTGTTATAGATAAATGTTTTGAAATTGATTTTTTTATTTATAACTTTTTGTAAATTTGTATTTTCAACTTAATTGGAAATAAGTCAATAAGGAAGTAAGGGAGTGAGATGGATGCCTCTTAGGGTTTTTGTAGTTTCCCTTTAAGGAGGACAAGGGGAGCAAGGGAGTGAGATGGATGCTTTTTAGGGTTTCTGTAGTTTCCCTTTAAGGAGGACAAGGGGAGTAGGCTAACTTGGGAGCAAACAGATCTGTTTTTTAGGCAAAAACATGGGCCTCAATTTGGTTAGATTTTTAGGGGTAGTCTGCATGGATAAGTTCCATGCATTTCAGAACCTATCTCTGGGGGTTTTGCCCCATTTTAAAACAACCCAGAAGCTCACAAAATCGATCAAAATTCTAGATTGACCAGAAATTTAAAAACGAACCGCCGAAAAACCTGCCCAAAAAATAACTCAAGAGGAAAGATTGCTCCCAAATTAACCCACTACAAACAAGGGGTGGCTTTCACTAGGTGTAAATGTCCCAATCATGGATAGGTACTGTCCTTTATTGGACTATTCAGAGGTCTCCCTAATAAAATCTGAGATTTTTGCGTCATCTAAGCATTTGGTTTCCCGTGCTTCATCGAGCCATGGAGGTGAGATGCGTGTTACTTCGCATTAGATCTCCTCCCTGGATCTGGACAAATATAGATCTATCTATACTCTATCGGGATCACGGAAATTAGAGGAAGTACATCCCTTTACTCCCACATGGCAAGAGGAGTTTGCCTGTCCAGAGCGCTCAATCAATGGTATTACGAACTATTCTACCTACATACCTATTCAATGTCCAAGATCTTGCAGTCCCAAGCTGTGGATAGCAAGGGTGTTATCGTTGCTTCTAGTTTTCTCAACATAAATCTTAGTCTTGGTGAGCTTCAAGGTGGTGGGTTTTCAAAGGAGGATTTTAAACGGAAGCATAGGCGAGTGGTTCAATCTCGTGGCGACAGTGTTGAGTTGGTTGTGGAATGAGATCTCAAAGTTAAGAAAATTGAGGATCTAGAGGGTCGAGCGCTGGTTGGTAAGTTTGTCTCTTTCATTGTTTATTTGGGCAAATATTTGTATAGCTCTTCAAGTCGATCTATTAGCCCTCGTATGGCATCCGAATATTTGTCTACCTCTTTGGGTAGGGACCCCCACCTTCTTTAGACCAAGGGACCCTCCTCAATAATCCTCAGTGCTCATACGTTTAGGTTGTGATCCTGCAAAAGATTCTAGTCTCGGTTGATCGGGCCACAATTATGTCTTTAAAAATGCCTAAGCCAGAGAAGTCTCATAAGGCATGAAACACCTTATATCTGGGGTTCTTAGAGCTGAAAATCCCCATCCACGAGCCCCCCATGAAAATCATGTCAATTAACATTCAAGGCCTTGGGGGGAGGGATAAGAAACTATCCCTTCATCTTTTTATTGAAGTAGATTGTCCGACAATTGTGTTTATTCAAGAAACGAGGGGTGTTTGTGAGTCAATGATCCCTGAGTTGGAGAAGTTACTTCCAAGATGGGGTTTTTTTGGGGTCAACTCTATTGGTAACTCCAGTGGTCTAATTACGGGTTTGTCCTCACATCATTAGTTAATCAATTGTTTCACAATTTTCTCAAGTATTTTCACCGAGATTTTTAGCTTGGAATTGAATCAAAGTTTATGTTGAACGTATGCTTATACTGAGAGGGGGGTGAATCAGTATAAGATACTTGTTATTTTAAATGAACATTCATCAATCATTCATTAACTTTAAAATAGTAAATGCATGTAAACTCAAATCATAGTAGAAAAAGTTTAATTTGGAAACCTTTATGGGATAAAACCACAAAACTTATCTTTATAAATGTCTGTAGGAACCAACCTACTATTACAAAGCTTGTAGGAACCAACCTATTGGAGACACCAATCTCTCTAGTTGAGTACCAACTCAACAAGATATTTTGTAAGCATCGACCTACTAGAGACACCAATATCTTCAATTGAGCAACAAATCAACAAGATATTGTGTAGGCACCAACCTACTAGAGACACCAATATCTTCACCTGAGCACCAACTCGGTAAGACTTGTATAGGGACCAATCTAATATATTCATACAAAAAGTACTTCTGACTTCACCTGCATGATTCATAATTCATGCATTTCACAACATCATCATACCCTTAACTTTCATGATCCTATGCCTCTCCTTGCTTCATACCCCAAACATAGCTTCAAACCTTAGCCATTTTTAGCCTTCATGCCCTAGTGAACCTCATAACATCATTCCCATAATATAAATTCATACTACAACATCACAACCTAAAAAAAACACACTTTGCAACATCATAGACCTTAGTCCTTCATAGCACACTCTTAAAACTCCAAGAAAACTTCTCTTGTGCACCTTTAGACCCCAAGAATACTCCCTAGATCCTCTTGTGCACCTCAAATATCTTTTGTACACTTATACTTGCTCTTCTTACTTGGATACACTTCAAATGCGCACATCTATCATGTATTTATAGTGTTTTTGCGTTCACTTATGGGGCCAACTTGTAAAACTGATTGCGTCAACATGTACTTTCTAGTTGGGCTAACCTGACAGAGTATTTCACATCTCCCCATTCCTATGGAGTTAAAGAAAGTGCCATATACCATTGGAAATGTCTCGAAATAAAATTTTGAACCATATATCCTATGCTCCCATTTGAGCTAGGGCTTCAGAGTAAAAAGGAATTCAAAGATAGGGTATCCAAACTTAGCATCAAAAATACAAAAACAATATTTCCAACAATCTCCATCTTGCAATATTTATATTGGACAATCTACTTCAATGACAACAATATTTCCAACAATTTCTATGTTGTCAATTTATATGGCTCGTATGAGGGAAAATTGGTTTTCTAGTCTTGCCTTTTCAGTTTACAGTTTATTTGCACAGATGAGTTCATCATTGGTTGGGACCTCAATTTCACAATTAGTAAGGAGGAGATTTGGGGCCCCGCAGCTAGAGAAGACAAATTGACACCTTTCTTCCATGATCAAATTGAATGTCATGGGTCAATTGATGTAGAATCTATTATGCTTTGGCCTACTTGGAATAATAACAGGAAAGGGGAGGAGGGCATTGCAAAATGATTGGATCATTTTCTAGCGGCTCCAGATATGTTGGAATAAGTTAGTTTATATCGTTCTTGGGTGGGTTTGATCCATGCCTTTTACCATTTCCT
>JASDQU010200576.1:0-18479 GCA_032191745.1 Picea mariana
TCATGGGATGCATTTTCACTTTGAGGTGTCTTCTCTGTGACGAAAATTTTCAATACTTCCATGATCTCCCCTTTTAAGCCCTCCATCATCTCTTGTATTTCATCTTTTGCTACTATCTTCTTTTGTAAATCATTTATGTCCCTAAACATTTCTTCACCTTCATCAAGAGTCCAAGTAGGATTTTATGGAGGCCTATTTGGTCTAGAAGTTCCCTTTTTGGGTGGCATGTTCGTCAAGTATCACTTTTGAACCTTGATTTTTAGGTGGTTCTGCTAGACAATATTTCTTCTATTGTATCTCCCAAGTTTTGGCCCTTCTGGGTATGAAACCTTATTTTATGTAGTTCTCTGATATTTCTTCTCTGCAATGGCACATGTCTAATCAAAATTGGATGTACCAAGTGTAATTTATGGTAACTTCCCCACAAATTGCCGATTTTTTTCCTTTCTAGGAGATCTCACTTGTATAGCGTGCCCCACACAAAATAGTTGATATAAAATTCTAAAACTCACACCAAAAATATTGCTGACTATCCATGATCCAATGAAACTTGTGCCACTCAATTTGGATACTCTAGGAAGATGTTATAACTTTTTTACCTGGAACACCTTCTTGAGACTAGTCAATAGGACTAGTCCGATACCCTATCTTACAAAAGTTGTATCTACAAATTTAAGATGACCCAGAAGATGAAATTTTTACGAAAGATACCTTACTAATTTCTTTAAATATCCTCTAGATTTCAGGGTCTGAAACATTACAAAAAATTTTGTATAGCGAAAATTCCACAATGACTCAGTTTAGGATGATTTCATAACCCTATCTTGTATAGGCTATATCTCTGAAAGTATAGGCCTCTGGAGCTGAATTTTGAACCCAACATACCTTGATCAGTTTGATAAATATCCTCCAAGCCATTCCTTATGAAACATTGTAGAAAAACAATTATAGGGAAAATTCCAAGGTGTCTCAGATGTAGAAGCGAAACCCCATGACCTTGAGCTCTGATACCATATGTTAAGAACCAAATATCAATATAGCATAGAAAAACCTCAGAAAAATTACTCAACGCCTTGAAAAAGATATAATTTCAAATAATAAGCCTCTTCGAGGGGGAAACTTCCTTTTACCCCACTTAAATGTTCAAGTACAAGATGATTCAAAATGAAAATGTCTCTTTGGTATATATAGGATACTAGGAGGTATAATTACAACTAATGGCCTAAAGATGGCATAAATAAAATAAAATTACTAATATAATATGCCCCAATTAAGGGGTAATGAGCCAATATTAGGGCTTAACACCGATCCCAACTCAAATTTGTCTGACACGGTTGCCCATAAAGAAACTTGAAAGGCACCATATTAAGGGCGCTTTGGTAACTATTGTTATAAGCGAATTCTACCAGTGGAAAGAATTCTTCCCAATGCTTCTATTGGTCTATCAAATACATTTGCAACATGTCCTTCAAGGTATGGTTAGTTTGCTCGATCTACCCGTCAGTCTCTGGGTGATATGCAGTACTAAAGTTAAGTTTTGTTTCCAAGGCCTCTTGGAAAATAGTCCAAAATCGTCTAGTAAATGTCGATCCTTGATCATATATAATCCTCTTAGGCACGCCATGTAGCCTCACAATATCACTGATGAACACTCTAGCTATGTCTCGTGCCTGATACGTAGTATGCACAGGAATAAATTGAGCACTCTTTGTGAGAGTGTCAACTACTATGAAAATTGAATCATGTCTCCTTGTCATTAGTGGCAATCCAACAATAAAATCCATTAAAATAACCTCCCATTTTGATTCTAGAATAGAGTGTTGTAACACCCCTCTGTTATGGTAAAAAATGAAGTACATTTGTTTTTTGTGTGTTCTTTAAAGTTAGGGTAATTGAATCATCATGACATGATTGTAAATCAACACAACAACACAAGAAGGCATAATCATCTACACGTCATCTAAATAAATGATTATACTAGGCCAACACCTTCATATTATAACAACAACACACGTTCAACACAAAACATAAATAATGTTGCAGTTTAGTACATCACAACTGATTGAAACGTAAAACAAATAATGATCAACCAGATACTGAAAATTAAATTAACTACCCGCCAAACCTATCCTGCGAGGTTAGGACCTCTAGGACAAGTAAGCCACACTCAATCCCAGGATCCTTCTGATTGAATTTGACCACTCAAGGTCTTAGGAATGGCGACTTTTTTGAGGCACAAGGAAGCATCTAAAACCCTTGACCAAAATTCTATTCTCAAACAAGACTAAACCTCGAAGTTTAACAACTAAAAATAAATTCTCTAAACCATGATCCATCAATCAAGATTTATGATCTACTTAAATACCATTTGATTCTAAGAAATCTAATAGTGTCTTAACAACCTTCAACAGAACTCTTCACCCTATGTAATAATATTGGCACCATTCGACCTTTAAACATTTAAAAGTGTAGGTGTTGAATTTCATTACTCAAAATTCCAAAGTCTTAAAATTAAGGACCTGAAAAAATTTTCTTTTAAGGGACAAAAGAATATCAACATTTCAACACTTATGATTGTATTAATGAAATCATTGATGTCTAATCATTTAAGAATTCTTCTTACTAGTCACTTTATCAAATACATCCAAGTCGATAATATTTATTTCCAATCCTAAGAACTCTAAAGAATCTTTCCAAAATTTTATTTGGGACACTTAATTTAACTTCTTTTTCCATAAACGATTGTTTAATTAGTTCATCAACTCACCCTATAAATCCTTAAATCATTTTCCTTCCATTCTAAGTGTGTTTACTAGGTCCCTTTACATGTCCATATAAGGTTTTCTTATTAGAATTTAAATAATAGAAATTCTATTATTGAAAAAGGTTTAAAGCATCCTTTACAGTTCCAATAGTTTACTATTCCTAAGGATAGTAATATGTTAGAACAATAAAATCAACACAATAATGATGTTAATTAAAATCCTGCGTACCATTCTTAACACATTAAATGCCATCCAAACAAGTTTAACATAGTCGACATGGCTGCAAACATTAATAATCGAATTTTAAATATAAGCTATAAATGTTGTCCAAGGGTTTTCTGATAAATCAACTAAAGTCAAGATAAAAACACATGAGGGGGTTGTCTAAACAAGCTAATAATTCATTGTAATTGCTACCATTAAAAATGGAAGTCACTACCCAAGCTAGCTATAAGATCATGCTAAAACGCAGTCAAGGATTAATCATTAATGTTGAGTTAAAAACTGGGCGACTTTGTTGGGTAAGTAAAAAAGTTGTTGTAAAGGCTATTTGAGTGGCTGTCTAACAATTTAAGAATCGCCCATCACTGAAATGCTCAATTATACAATTGTGCACCCAAGGTGGTTGTCCATATTTAACCATTGTCTAACTGTTGTCTAAAAACATGTGTTTTCCCACGCAGGTAATGCAATCGATTAACACGCTATCACTATGAATTCAAAAGGCTATCAAAAAGATGAAAATCGTTCATCAACGCTCAACACAGAACACGGTAATTCACTCACAAATTTTATTTGTCAACACAGGAATTAAGTGAAGCTCTTGATTAATAATAATCTAGTTGTCGCTATTAAATTATAAATGTTGGTATAACGTTGTCCGTGCAATATTAACATTTGTTTCCCTTGTAATATATAAAGGTTATGTTATTCCATTAAAATTAATTCACACCATTCCACCATAACCACTTAATTCGCTGGCAATAGTAAGTAAAATCACAAAAGTAAATAAAGATAGTGTTGTTACACCACAGTCACCAATTTTCTTCCATGGATAGCACCATTAAACACAATACAAATTTATAGGCACATAACTCGCTTCCATAAGGAAAATAAAGAATTTGTTGGCATTGGGGTTCATCAACGAAGAAGGAGGTAGATTGTGATGGAGTAAGGAAGACGCAAGGCAATAACTTCACCCTTAAATCCAACTAGAAGCTGCTGGAAAAATGCCTTCCAATAGTTGAAAACAAACACATTACTAAGGTTGAGAGGTTAAGGAGAATTCCATCCAAGCAGAGGGGCAAATCGCCAGGTAAACCGACAACGGTTGCAGTCATGGAAAAAAATGGCAAAATCTCTAGAGAAACCATCCAACAATAAAGAAAAAATGCCTTTGGGTATAAACATGCCTTCAAATATAAAGAAAAATGCAAAAAGACGCCTTCAGATAAAAGAGAAATGCAGAGCAAGATGTCATGACTTAAAAATGCATTTGAAATAAAAATAAAATGTAGGGAATAATTTGGCAATGGTCACGCCATCAATGTAACAAAAAATCGCAGAGAATTATCTCCATCAATCAAGGAAATCCGCTTCCAATCCATCAAGCAACTACCAAATAAATTTTGTTGCGTAACTAAAAGAAACATAGGCATTGTATAAAATTGCATATATATCTAAGACTAGCAGCCCTATCATAAGAAAGAGTATAGACATATCAACAATTGTAGGCATATAAAAAATTTCTATCCATGATAAGACAACTATAAGGATAAATCATTGTCCACTGTAAAGCACGTGGTTGTTCAATAAAGCTATCAATCCACACACAAACAATCCAGATGCAAAGATACTCAATCGTCAGAATGCACAATGACCATCAATCAAATAAGGACAATCAACAGGGGTATATGACTCGAAAACTCATCCTTTGCTCCTCATCCAAGCACATAAAACCCAGATGTTTAGATCCATAGGTCTATTAACACCGAAGTGAAAAATGTAGATGAGTCTCCTGGTCGAATGCTCAGGTGTGGAATGATGATCTAAGGGCAAAGTAAAAAATAAACCATGATCATCACAAATCAATAAACCATAGGACTATCAAGACATACAAAGATCGAAGGACAGGGGATCAATAACCTTCGAGCCAACGGCTATGGGGGAAATTTCAGTCATCAACTAGAATGCTAAGACAATCATTTTCTTTACCCAATTAAACATACAGTACTAAAATCATAAATCATACTAGCAATCTACGATGAAGAAATAAAGGAAGCGTACCATATCACAAGTAGCCCAGTCTAAGTTGTTGTCCCGCGTGCTCCATGCAACTCCCTCTTACCGACTGATGAGACTTCATCGGTACCTCCCAACCAACTCTAGGGGTAATCTTCTTCCCCCTTAGCCCCTCGAGCCACAAAGGGGCCACACACACTAACCATAGGATCAGTTAGCTCCCAGCTAGCCTCGCAAGGCCGAGCTACCACTCCTCACCAACATGTGTATCCCAACTCCCACAAGATAAGTCAGTCAAGTATAGATTTCTGCAGCGTAACGTTACGCAAACAGAAAAGATCCTTCCTCCTCCTCTTCCTCCTCCCTCCTTTATATAGATTTTCTAAGTCCATTACTTTCCCAAAATCCCCTTTAAATTTATTGTTTAATAATTTAATTCATAAAAATCCTCCCCATACATGTGTCACCCATCCCCTTCATTCCTCCATAAATTAATTTCATTAATTAATTAAATTGCCTTATTTCCCTCACCACCTAAACTCATTCCTACAATTGCTCCTAGGTATCCCCATATTCCATTGCATGTTTTAATGACTTCCCCCCTTATTAATTTACTATTTGAGTTTAATTTAGAATTTTTGTTAATGCTAGATACCTTACTAAGTTAGACTCTCTACCTTTTTCCTTGTGTATCCCCTCTTGTTTTTATGTTTCCCGCTTTTTCCTAGTTTCCTAATTATTTTAGATTTCCCTCTTTCCCTTTTCATTTAAAACTTCAAATTGGCAGGTGTAGAAAATTTACTTTTTCCCTTTTTCCTTTTTAGTTGATAAATTTTTAATTAACCTATGAGACAAAACCATTATTTCCCCTATTTTCCCTTTTTAAATTTTATCCCAAAAGATTTTTATAAATCAATTTAATTGCTTACCCCCTTCTTGTCACAATATTAGTGAAGATTATCATTAATATTTATTATTATTATTATTATTATTATATATATATATATATAGATAAAAATTTTATCACAAGTAAAATTTAGACCTAGACTTTATTTTCCTAGGTTGGGCGACATTTTGTTAGCGGAAAAGTTTTAAATCTTCCTTAACATGGTATTCATCCTAAATACTTCCAGGTTTATCCAATTATTAAATAACAACGCCACATGCCCTTCAGGACGCACCCCGTACTCCAAGGGTGCCACTCGCCTCTTGATTGACTTGGTAGACATCAAAAAACCCTGTAGTCAATACTCTGCTAGGTGATATTGTGGGAAGGGCATATAAGGAATAATGCCCCTACCTTATTGCATGCCCCTTAGAATCATCGTGAGCGACTGTCGCAGTCGGCTCTCACAACATCATGGGTGTTCTCGAACTAGGTAGTTGTTAACCTACAATTTGAGCCACGACGGGAGTGATAATAGCTTGTGGTAGGGCTGTTGTCCACACCTCTCCCTCAACTTCTCTAGTAGTCATGCATGACCCCTCTACTCCACATATGAGTCTAGTTGACAAGCATCGTCAGCATGAATCATCAATGAATCATGTTAGAAGTATATCCATAATCATATCCTCTAATCAGATGTACTAATATCACATATAAAACAATCAAACCCCAATAGTTCACTCCTCGACTCGATGCAAAGTCCAAAGGGTTCCATCGATGCCTCTGCATCCTCGAGATCCGAAATCCTACACACTCAGTATAACCGAGTGAATATCACCTACCTATGTCAATGCAACAAAACAACATGTGATCAATTCATAATGCCTCATAATCACAAATCAAATGCCCAAAAGTATATTAATCCAGATCATTTGCGAGCAAGTGTCCTCAAAGAATAAGTTTGTTCAGTGTGCATAAGAGCGGGATGTTACATACACCCCCTCTTGGTCTAAACTTCATCCCAAAGTTTCACAGTATATAAGTGTCAATGCAATGTGTATCAAAGTATCATAAGTCTATCTATCAGACAAAAATGGAAACTGTTGGTGCATATCATATGCGTCCTCCCAGGTCACTGAGTGTAGACTTGTAATAAAACTCGAATTTGACATTTTTTTTTTTTAAGGTACATTAATTTCCAATGTTTCGTTTAATAAAATTGTAGGAAAAGATATTTAAAGTTTACCCTCATTATAGATTGACGTTCTACCTGTCATAGGTGGATATTACTATGTTAAAATAACATCATACATTTTATGATGGGTTGTCACATATATTTCTTTTATAAATCTTATTAATACTTATACATATACCCATGTGTATACGATATACAGTAGGATTCTTCATGTTGCATGCAACTTTATATCATTTCCCTATTTTAATACCCTGTCCATCAAACTGTGTGAACGTCGAGAGTTATGAACTTAGTATAACTTGTATTGATTCATGGTTAGTGATGCTATTTTTTCATTGTCCGAGTTGCTGAAACAGATTTCCCTTAAGGCTCAGTCATGCTCAACACATTTTTAGTCATCCGACTTAAGGTTTAAACCAGGCAATTCTCACACAATTTTCCTATGCAACTAACTCGAAAACAAAAGTCATTGCACCGATAAAGAGGATGGAAAGGTAAGCTAACTAAATGAATTAGTTAGCGAATGAGTAGTTCCAACTGGAAAATCGTGAAGTGACTGTCATTAATATCGTATCTTGGTTGGTAAGGAAAGGAGATATAACTGTCATAAATGAATTAAGGCTTTGTTCGTCTATTTAATATGGGTCCTGCACGCACCAGTCTTGATGGCTCTTCCACCTGACTTTCCTTAATCCTGTCGTGCCCGCTCTGTCCTAACACGTGGCCCATCGTCCTCTGGCATTTGCTCCAATAGTACACCCTCCACTTAGGGTTTAGACGAGCTCCTTCCTCGTCATTGTGAATCTTCGAGAAAAAAACATCAGCTCTGTGTGTGGTTCTTTTGGATGAGGAAAAAAATGTACACTGGAGGTCGTTATTCAGCATTTCAGTCGACCATGTCCATTTCCTTGGTAAGTTTCTCCCTTTTTCTATCATAACCTTAAACCATAGGTGTAGAGTTCTGGCGTTTCGAATCAGGGAAGGTTCTTTTGATTATAGTTCTTATCACAGAGTTTTGTGTATTTCTCTTCAGTATACCGAGAGTTTCGACACTCTGTCTCCTCGCTCTCAAAGTACATAGACTTGTCGGTTTAGCCTTTTGTTAATTAGTTTAGGTTTTTCGATATGCCCAAGGTTACACCACTTCACGCTCTTACCCGATGGTTATCAGATGAGACCAGGGTCGGATACATGTGAGTTTTTGTGTTAAAAGGGTTAGGGTACTCTATGTGTGACAATTCTTTTGCTCTCAATCTTTCCTTCGTGAGGGTTGAGTTCTTCCGTGGACATTACATTCAGACCCTTAACTGCCTTCTCAATGGAATCCCATAGCCATTAGTTATTAGTATGAATGCAAATCCTACTTAAACTGTTTGCGCCCAGTTCCTGGAAAAATTCCTTATGGTATGTGTCTTTTGAAAAAGGGGTTCTGTGAGTATTTTAAAAGGATACTTCTTCCGTCGAATAAAAATGTTTGCATCAACAGTTTTATTGTATTGGTGATGCTAACTATTGCAATGAGACCACGTAGGGGTCTAGTCCTAACACGCCCTATGATGACTACTTATTATCATTACTCTCTATAGTCTTGATTTTGGGGAGGGTTTCAGAGTCCAATGTTGGAATAAGGTCTCGGTTTGAAACCTATCTGCATCACAACTTGACTTATAATTATCTATGTATTATGGAAGCCAATGATGTCATCTATTTTACAATGTTTAAACTTGTTGTTCGCTGTAACTGTACTTTTGTTCCATTATAATTGTTCTCATTCACAGTACTGGTATAATCACTAATGATGGGCTTTGTTGATGTGAGGACCCATCATAGATTTGTTACGCGCTTCTCCCACTGACCGGATATCCATCCAGGAGACAAGCGACAATGAAAGAAAAGGGTGAGACCACCAAATCATAATTTAAGTGTTCTTTGGTATATTTCGTTAATAATAATTATCACTCTGTTGGTGTTCTCTTCTTTCTTGTAAATAATTTATTGATTTTTGTGGTTGATAACTCTTCCAGGATTTTGTACACACAAGGACTTCGGAGCTTCTCCTTCATCTACGATATAAAAGGTATTTGAGTTCCTTTTTCTGTTAACCACTCGAGAGACCCAACAAACAGGTTTAGAAATTTTAGTTTGTAGGCGTTCAATAAAGGTGCTTGGTTTCCCATAATGGCTTGGAAAGAGGGAAAATTTTCCAACTGTAATCTTAAGTTTAGGTTCGACAGTCCTGAGTAATGATAATTTGAAGGTTTTCCTACGAGAATTACTTTCCGGTTTAACTATACACTGTAATGTCTATTGTAATAATCAAATTGTTTCACTGTTCGGATGTATCTTAGACTGGTACTTGGTCATTAAGGCCATTGTTTCCATTTTCTCTTTAAATCTCTATATAATTCAAATTTTACAGTTATAAAAAGTTTCAGAGGGATGATCTATAATATGAAGAACCGTTTTCTTAAAACAATTTCCTTTATTTTACTCAGACATTTCGTATTACCTCAATGAGTCTATAATGTTCCTATTTTTCCTTACTGCTGAAAAGATTTTAGGACCGAGGTTTATCTGAGTCAAGTGCTAAGATATGACCCTGTGGATGCTTACTTATTTACATATATATAAATCGATATGTACAAACTTACAAATATATGTTTGTGTCTATCTTTTGAATGATTTTACTATGTAGGGTAATTCTATCTTGTTGGTATTAGTTTGTACTTTCAATTTCAGGATGCGTATACCAAGACTTGATAAATGCATGATGTCATTTCTAATTCGCACTGTTGTAGAGGCTTATTTTCCATTCTAATGCGTACAGTTTAGTTCCAGTGGTAATACATAAGAATATATGTGTATATATGTTTTACCTTGGCCCTTTTTATTTTCGGATTCATAGGTATATAATTAAAAACTTCAAACTGAACCCCGTGTATAAATTCTTACAACAAAAATAACAACCAACAAAGGTATAAAGACTTACAGAAATATAACAACCCTGATTTGTCCTAACAATTGAAAAAAAAACAACTCTAGTATTCATTCAGACTTTAACTCAACCATAAATGTCGTTCAACATTAGATTCGTAAGGTACGCTATCAGATTCATACATCATTCATTTGGACAGATTTCACCCAGGATTATTAAATCCATACCGAATTTGATAGTCACACTACAACTGTGACTAAATCATTCAACAAAAATGGGAAATATTTTGATTTAGATTTAATAAATACATCACAACAAATATAAGATCATTCACGCAGAGAGGGAAAGGATACATATCTGAAATAATTTGTGGGAAGGCAAAGGGAACAACCACGTTCCTCCCAAGCATATAATAGGGTAGTCAAAATCACTTGTCCAATTCACCCCCTAGCCTGACCATGAACCCATGAGGGAGAACTTGGAAACTCTTCCTCATCAATGTCCTTCAATTCCATCCCATTCCTCTTGCCTCACACTCATTCAGTAGTGTTGATAACAACAATAAAAATCATTAGTCTCTCTCTCCCAGCATACTTGGCAGCGTTCTGCCTCCTTACATATGCTATTTATCCATCCAAATCTTTTTGCCCAGGTCTAAATCCCTGATTTTCAAGGGTTTCTAATGGCCAAATCTCTGATTTTCCACTTGTAACAATCATCCCATAAGTAGTTCCAACATGTTCCCCACTCATGGAGTCATGGTCAGTTGATTTTAACATGGTTGTTCCATTTGTCCTCCTACAAACAATATAAAATATTATGTTTTCATACAAGTGTCAGAGTCAAATAGTTAGTTGGGTCAAATCATATATTTTTCCAACAATCATAATAATTAATTACAATTATTGAATTCAAAATTCGAAATTTCCATAATTGGCAAAAAGTTTCCAAATTCGATTTTACTAAAAACGGAATAATTTCCCAACACATTAAATTTCAAAAAAAATTCTTTTATTTTTTGGTGGATGTCACATCCTTTCCCCCTTCAATAAAACACTGTCCTCAGTGTTCGTTCCTTTTTTGGAATAGGATTGGATGAGATTTTTGTAGATCTCCCTCCAACTCCCAAGTGGCCCCCTCAGGACTAAAGTGCTTCCATTGCACCTTTACCTGAGCGACAGCTCTGTTCCAAAGTGTTATTTCTCTCTAGTCCAGAATACATAGAGGTTCCACCTAGAACTCACCTTCGGGTTCCACCTACACCAAGTTACAATCAATCATATGAGTAGGATCATGAACATATTTTTTCAACAAGGAAACATGAAAAACATTATGAATTCTTAGAATAGCTAGGAGTGCAAGTTGGTATGCTACGGGTCCAATTCGAGTTAGTATCTCGAAGGGCCCACAAAACCTGGGTGCCATCTTGGCACAGTTCCCTAACTTCAACAAACTTCTTTGGGATTTGACCTTCAAATAAACATGGTCTCCCACTTGAAATTCTAAGTGTCTTCTTTTTTGATCTGCATAGCTTTTTTGTCTGTCATGTGCTTCTTTTAAGTTCTACTGTACCTTTCTTACCATGTTCTCCATTTCTTGGAGCATCTCTGGTCCAACCATGAGTCTCTCATCCATGTTATCCCATCTAATTCGAGTAGTACACCTTCTATCGTACAATACCTCGAAAGGGCTTAACTTGGCCGAAGTTTGGTACCTATTGTTATATGTAAATTCTACCAAGTGTAGATAGTCTTCCCACTTGTTCGGTTTCGTTCTTACGTACATGTGGAGCATATCCTCTACAATTTGGTTTCTCCTTTCAGCTTGTTCATCCGTTTGTGAATGATAAATCGTACTGAAATTCAAATTAGTATTTATCCCTGCAAACAACTCCTTCCAAAAAGTGGACATGAATTTTACATCTCTATCTGAAATCACCATTTTAGGAATACCATGCAGTCTAAAAATTTCTTTCATGAATATTTCAAGAATATTTATAGCTTTAAAAGTAGACTTTATAGGAATAAAGTGTGTATACTTACTGAGTTTATCGATTACAACCATGATAGAGTCATTATGTTTCTGATTTTTGGGCAAATCTGTTATAAAGTCCAGTGATATGGTCTCCCATTTCCATTCTGGTACTGGTAATGGGTGTAATAGGCTAGCTGGATGCTGGCGTTCGGCCTTCACCTACTAACAATCTTGGCACCTAGCCAAGTATTTTGTTGTTTCTCCCTTCATATTATGCCAGTAAAATACTTTTCTAAGTGTTGTTATTGTTTTTTGGTATCCTGGGTGGCAAGAATATGGTTTTCTTATGCACTTCGCCCAAGACCATTAATTTTAGCTCTATTGAATCTAGTATGTAGAGCCTGTTTTTAAATCGTTTATTCCCTTCTTGTCGATTCTTAGTTCTGGTTTATCTGTGTTTGCGTTACTGTTTTGTAATTCTATCATTATCTTAGTGTAATTTTCGTCGTTAATACCTACTGTCCTTATTCTTTGTTCTAAATCACTTTTTGCCTTGCTGATATTTATCTCAAATAACCCATGGACTCTTCTGCTTAAAGTGTCTGCTACCTTATTTTCTTTTCCCTTGATATGTCTGACTTCAAAGTCAAATTTGCTCAAGAAGGGTAGCCATCTTTCTTTCCTTGCATTGAGATCTAGTTGGCTAAACAGATATTTCACACCGCTATTATCCATCAATAGTAGAAAATTTCTTCCCATTATGTAGTGTCGCCACATTTTTAAGGCGTGTATTACCACTGCCAATTCTAAGTCGCGAGTGACATAATTTCGCTCATGTTCTTTTAATTTCCGGGACTCGTAACAAATCATGTGTCCTTCCTCAGTTAGGACACCACCTAGTCCTTCTTTACTTGCATCAACACAAACTGTGAAGTCTTTATCTAGGTCTGCTACCTTAAAAATGGGTGTCGTTGTCAATAATTACTTCAACTTGTTAAGACTATCTTGACACTTTTGCGACTAGTTAAACTTGGTCCCTTTATTTTGTAATGACGTGATAGGGTAGGCTATCTTGGAAAACCCCTCTATAAATCTGCTATAATATTCGATGATTCCCATGAATGACTGGATATCTGCCACATCCTTAGGTACCGACCATTCCATAATGGCTTTTATCTTTTTCGGGTCCACGAAAATGCCTTCTGTGGAAATGACATGTCCTAAATATTGTATTTCCTTTTTATAAAATTCACACTTGTCAAATTTTGCGTACATTTTGTGTTTCCTCAACGTTTGCAGAACTATTCTTAAGTGTTCATCATGTTCTTCCTCCATTTTAGAATAGACCAGAATATCGTCAATAAATACTACTATGAACTTGTCTAAGTACTGACTGAAAATACTATTTATCAGGCACATAAATGTGGCTGGTGCGTTAGTGAATCCAAAAGGTATGAATACGAATTCGTAGTGTCCATATCTTGTTCGAAAAGATGTTTTGTTTATGTCCTCATCCTTAATCCTAACTTGATGATAACCGGATCATAAATCCAACTTTGAAAAGATCTTGGCTCCACCAACTTGATCGAATAGATCATTTATCCTTGGTAAGGGGTATTTTTTCTTAATAGTCATTTTGTTTAGTTGTCTATAATCGATACATAGTATTAGAGTACCATATTTATTTTTCACAAAGAGGACTGGTGCCCCCCATTGTGAGACACTCATTCTGACATATTCCTTGTCCAACAATTCCTGTAATTGTAATTTTAATTCTGTCAGTTCTGGTAGACTCATCCGGTAAGGTGCTTTTGAGATAGGGGTTGAACCAGGTAGTAGGTCTATGGAGAAGTCTATTTCCCTTCTAGGGGGTAGTTCTGGTATCTCATCCCCAAACATGTCTCTAAAATCACGTAAGACAACAAAGTCTTCTAACTTTGGCTTATCTTCTTGTTCTACCAAATTCATTACTTGGATGGCATAAACTTGACATCCTTTTCTCATACATTTCTTGAATTGCATCCCTGAAACTTGTTTCACTGATAAAAGTTTTAGTATACCTTGGGTTGTTCTAGTAGTGTCGAAGTTGTCTTTATAGTTGAGTACCTTTGTGTAACAATCTAGTACTTCTTTGTGCTTCGACCTCTACCATAGAGGACTGGTGGTCAGTTTTTTGACCATCTATGGCTACATTTATCCGATGCAAGCTTTTGCTCACATCTCCCACCGTCGAGGCTTCCTGTAAATTATGAACAACAGTTCTGTTTGCTGAAATTAAACATGGACAGTTCCTCCTTAGATGAGGTTCTCCACATTCCCAGCACTTTAATGGCTCGCAGGAGTTGTCCCCATACTTTTTTGTTAACAAATTTATCGATTTACTATCGTCTTACGTATTCATATGATTGGAGTGAAAATCCTTTCTCGGAAAGCTTTTTGTTGCATTCCGATATGGAGTTGGCTAGTATCCCTTCTTCCACTGATTCATTCGATCCTATTTCTTATCCTTCTAGGCTTTGGGAAACTCTACCCATTGTTTGTACTGGTCATAGCACATTTGTGCTTTCTTGAATACTTCACTCAAGGATTTGGGGTTGTCAAACTCAATTCTATCCATGTAGGACTACGGTAAACAACTTAAGAATCATTGGATTTTTACCTTATCTTTTCGGATGTATGGTATGAACCTTAGTAGCTCCAGAAATTTGTTTATAAGGTCCTCCATCAACATTTTTCCGAGTCGTAACTCACAGAATTCTTTCGTTTTCCTTTCATAATAGATTTCAGAAAGGTATTTTTTTTTAAATACTTCTTAAAGTCACACCATTCCAACTGTTTCTCATTTAGGCACTTGGCCAATTTTAGGTCTTGCCGCCAAATACTGGCCTTCCCTTTCAGATTGTAGATAGCCATTCCGACCTTCATATTGCTGGAATAGTTGTAGATCTGAAAGTATTTTTTGATGTCCAACAACCATGCCTTAGCTTCTTCTCTTGTCCTGGATTCTCCATCAAAGGTGGCTGGTTTAATCTTTTTAAATTCTCCTTCAAGGTGGTCTACTTGTTTTCTTTTTTTGTTTGTTTTAGTTTTGTCTTCGGTTGAAGGTGTTCCTTCAGACGAACTGTCTCATTTTTCTATTTCTGGCCCAGAGTTCTTGGAGGCCCTTTTTCTGACCTCTTCATCATGGTTATCGTCCTATGGGATTTTCTTGGTCACTATATTGCACAGTAGGACTTCATTTATCTCTTGTTGTTCCTGCTACGCTTTCTTCAATTTCTCATTGTCCGCCCTGAAAACCTGCAGCTCAATAATAAGATTCCTCATTGTTTTCAGTACTTCCGTAGGAGAGCTTCTATCACTATTCTGCCTTGGGTCTCCATTAGGTCCCTGTTCTAGATTTCCTTCCATTTTGATTTCTGCATCATTATGAGCTGCCATGCTTATCACAAAACAAAAAAGTCTTATGTTTGTAACAAAGAAGTTTTTATTAGTTTTTCATAAGTAAAAATATATATGTCAAAGATTTAATGTGGCCCTATTCAAGGCCTAGTGTTGTAAACTCTTCTCTGATACCATATGTAATAAACCTCGAATTTGACATAAGTTTTTTTTTTTTTTTAAAGGTACATTAATGTCCAACTTTTCCTTTAATAAAATTATAGGACAAGATATTTAAAGTTTACCCTGATTATAGATTGACGTTCTACCTGTCATAGGTGGATAGTACTATGCTAAACTAACATCATACTTTATATGATGGGTTGTCACATATATTTATTTTATAAATCTTATGAATACTTATACATATACCCACCTGTATATGATATACATTAGGATTCTTCATGTTGCGCACAAGTTTATATCATTTCTTTGTTGTAATACCCTGTCCATCAAACTGTGTGAACGTCAAGAGTTATGACCTTAGTATAAATCGTATTGATTCATGGTTAGTGATGTTATTTTTTCATTGTCTGAGTCACTGAAACGGATTTCCCTTAAGGCTCAGTCATGGTCAACACATTTTTAGTCATCCGACTTAAGGCTTAAACCAGGCAATTCTCACACAATTTCCTATGCAACTAACTCGTAAACAAAAGTCGTTCCATTGATAAAGAGGATGGAAAGGTAAGCTAACTAAACAAATTAGTTAGCGTCTGACTAGTTCCAACTGGACAGACGCAAAGTGACTGTCATTAATCTCGTATCTTGGCTGGTAAGGGAAGGAGATATATCTGTCAGAAAATAATTAAGGCTCTATTCCTGTGTTTAATATGGGTCCTGCATGCACTAGTCTCGATGGCTCTCCCACCTAACTTTCCTTAATCCTATCGTTCCCGCTCTGTCCTAGCACATGGCCCATCGTCCTCTGGAATTTACTCTAATAGTACATCCTCCACTTAGGGTTTAGGCGAGCTCCTTCCTCGTCATTCTGAATCTTCGAGAAAACAACATCGGTTATGTGTGTGGTTCTTTTGGATGAGGGAAAAAATGTACACTGGAGGTCGTTATTCATCATTTCGGTCAACCAGGCCCATTTCCCTGGTAAGTTTCTACCTTATGCTATCGTAACCTTAAACCAGAGGCATAGAGGTTTGGCACTTCGAATCAGGGAAGGTTCTTTTTCTTATAGATCTTATCACAGAGTTTTGTGTATTTCTCTTCGATATACCGAGATTTTAGACACTTTGTCTCCTTGCTATCAAAGTCCAGACACTTGTTGGTTTAGCCTTCTAGTAATTAGTTTAGGTTTTTCGATATACCCACACCACTTCACGCTCTTACCTGGTGGTTATCAGATGAGACCAGGATCATATACATGCGATTTTTTGTGTTAAAAGGGTTAGGGTACTCTATGTGTGACAATTCTTTCGCTCTCAATCTTTCCTTCATGAGGGTTTAGTTCTTCCATCAGCATTACATTCAGACCCTTAACTATCTTCTCAATGGAATCCCGTAGCAATTACTTTTTAGTATGAATGAAAATCCTACTTAAATTGTTCGTGCCCAGTTCCTGGAAAAAATCCTTATGGTATGTGTCTTTTGAAAAAGGGGTTCTGTGAATATTTTAAAAGGGTACTTCTTCCATCGAATAAAAAGGTTTGCATCAACAATTTTCCTGTATTGGTGACACTAACTGTTGCAAGGCCACCTCGTATGGGTATGGTCCTAACATGCCCTGTGATGACTGCTTATTCTCATTACTCTCTATAGTCTTGATTTTGGGGAGGGTTTCAGAGTCCAATGTTGGGGCAAGGTCTCGGTTCGAAACCTATCTTCATCACAACTCGACTTATACTTGTCTATGTATTATGGAAGCCAATGTTGTCATCTATTTTACTATGTTTAAACTTGTTGTTCACTGTAACTGTACTTTTGTTCCATTATAATTGTTTTAGTTCACAGTACTGGTATAATCACTAATGATGGGGTTTGCTGATGTGAGGACCCATCAAATATTTGTTGCGTGCTTCTCCCACGACCCAAATATCCATCCAAGAGAAAAGCGACAAGGAACAAAAAGGCTGAGACCACCAAATTGTAAGTTAAGTGTTCTCTGGTATATTCCGTTAATAATAATTATCACTATTTTGGTGTTCTCTTGTTTCTTGTAAATAATTTACTGATTTTCATGGTTGATAACTCTTCCAAGATTTTGTACATGCAAGGACTTCAAAGCTTCTCCTTCGTCTATGATATAAAAGGTATTCGAGTTCCTTTTTCTGTTAACCACTCTGGAGACACAATAAACAAGGTTAAAATTTTTAGTTTGTAAGCGTTCGATAAAGGTGCTTGGTTTCCCATAATGTGATGACAACGGACGTCTCTTATGCCGGTCCACAGGATCGTTCTAAATCTCTTTCTGCTGAGCCGAAGGGGCTCTTTGGATTCCCCAAATGGAATCTTAGCTAAAACATGACCCAGTCCACAGGTCCTTTCTTTTTCCCTCACGGCCTCCTGTACCCGCCGTAAACAAATTCCCCATAGGAATACTGTTATTAGAATTCGGGGTTTCACGTTCCCTGTTGTCGAGAGTTCCTGCCTTCTCCAAATCCTGATCTCTGATGCGCACTTTTCTCCACGTGGTGGCCCTCCTCGCTCAGCTCCTGACACATATGACCATATGTCCACAAGACCGTAGCCTTGTATCTCCTCCTGTCGGGGTTTCAGGGTTTGCGAAGCCAATATGCATACGCGCTTTGGACATGGGATATGCCGATCCCCGATCCTCTGATGGTTCATGGCCATTGACCTATCAACGGTCCTTCCGCCATCGCAAAAGTCTACCACCTATCCTCCTCGCCAACTCTTGTGTGGCCCACATGCTCCGATGTCTTATCGGGAAATCGCGTTTCGCGATTCTGCAATGCACAAACTCTTTGCTCCCGGGATCTCCGATATCTCAATTTCCGATATGCCGATAGATGGCCTCCCTGTCGGGCTTTTACTGAGTGGCATCCGATCGCTGCCATGCATCCTTCCAAA